>OY992876.1:301034589-301089589 GCA_963921405.1 Cepaea hortensis
CTGAGAAAAATGCAAAGAATACAATGGACAGACAGAAAAACCAATGACCAAATCCCACAAGAAACAAATGAAGTTCGTAAACTAATTATAGAAATTAGACGTAGACAGTCACAATTTGTTGGTCACGTTATGAGAAGAAATGGATTGGAGAACTTGGTGATGACTGCCAAGATCGACGGGAAGAGAACAAGAGAAAGACAAAGAAGTAATATCTGGATGGCTTGGCCACGTGGCATGGTCGTGACAAGAACACTGCGGTGATCCACGACTCTGGTGAGATGGCGAAACATGACCGCCCACGCTTATCGGCATGGCATATGATGATGATGATTTCACACATGCACACTAACTCAATACATTTCACCTATATTCCTTCTCATTCTGTCTCCTGCAAGCCTGTATATATTGCTACTTACCCACCGACCTACATTGCCAACTAGCTAGCTATTTGTCTGTCTGACTGTTTGTTTGTTTGATTGTCTCTGTCTACGTTCGTGTGTCGGTCGGTCGGTATGCCTACTTGCCTGCATATTTATTCCACTAATTATCTATCCATGTGTACATATCTCTCTCCCTCTCTTACTCTCTCTAACTCTCTCTTTCACTCTCTCTCTCTCTCTCTCTCTCTCTCTCTTTGTGTGCGTGTGTGTGTGTGTTCTCACTCTCCCTCTCATTTCCTTCCTCTCTATTACACATACACACACACACACACACTAACTCCTTTCACTTTTAATTCGCTCTTTTTTCTATCCATCCACGAGACATTGCCCCCCCTCCTCTCTCTCTCTCTCTCTCTCTCTCTCTCTCACTCTCTCTCTCAATCGCAGTTTCTCTCTATATTTCTCTCTCTCTCAATGTCTTTCGCTCAATCTCTCATTCTATATCTCTATCTCTATCTCTCGCAATTGCAATCTCTCTATATCTCTCTCAAACTGTTTCTATCAATCTCTGACCCTCAATCTCTTCCTCTCTCTCATATCCTCTCTCAATCTCTCTTTTCCTCTCTCTCTCTCTCTCTCTCTCTCTCTCTCTCTCTCTCTCCTCTCATTCGCAATCTCTCTCTACTTTTCTCTATCTCTCTCAATCTCTTTCTCTCAATCTCTCATTCTCAATCTCTTTCTCTCAGTCTCTCCCTCTCTCACATATTCACTCTCAATCTCTCTTTCTCTTTTTCTCACTCAATATCTCACTCACTCTCTCTCTCTCTCTCTCTCTCTCTCTCTCTCTCTCTCTCTCTCTCTCTCTCTCTCTCTCTCTCTCTCTCTCTCTCTCTGCTCAGCTGTGGGACAATCTTCCATAGCGAATACACAAATACCACTGACATACAATCGCAAGCATATTTAATCACTACCTCAGTATAGAACACATGCACTCTGACACAACCATCCACATAATAGACTAAGTGTTCTCTTATCTTGGCCTGCGGTATATTGTCATCAGCCTTATAATAATTACCATAACAATCGTTAGTATTATTTGTCATGCAGTAATGATATTTGCACATTCCCCATGCATTTATAATGCATTAGTTGCATATACATTAAGCACTAATAGCAAAATCAGAAGCTGAATTACAAGATCACATGAATAGTCAACGAAATGTGTAGGGTACATAACATGAAAATTAGCACAAGTAAAACAGAGATACTGGCTATAGCTAAAGAAGATAAAACAACAACGATTCACCTAAACGAACATCCCTTGAAACAAGTAGAGAGTTTCAAGTACCTAGGAATAACTACTAAGAAAGCACTTTATAACGCAATCTTCCTACCAACTCTATGTTACCAATGTCAAACCTGGACAATGACAGAAAAAGTGAAAAGAAAAATCACAACAACAGAAATGAGATTCCTGAGAAGAATACTCAATGTATCAAAAAGAGATAAGATCAGAAATGAAGAAATCAGGACTAAAGTGGGGGTTATAGCTGCACTAGATTTTATTAAGAAGCAGCAAGTCAAATGGTTTGGCCATGCAAGTAGGTTACAAACTAACAGTATACCACAACAAGCAATGATGTACAGACCAGAGGGAAGCAGAGGAAGAGGCCGACCACGTTAACGATGGACGCAGGGAATAACAGAGTCCATGGGAATATAGATAGATGAAGCCCATAAGCGGGCACTCTCCCGCTGTTTATACTTCACCTCGACACCGCAAAGTACAAGAGGAACATGATGAGGTGAAATGAGATGAGCATATACATTGTTGTTGTTGTTGCGGCTGCTGCTGCTGCTGCTGCTGCTGCTGCTGTTGTTGTTGTTGTTGTTGTTGTTGTTGTTGTTGTTGTTGTTGTTGTTGTTGTTGTTGTTGTTGTGAATGAGCTGTAATAAAATAAATACATGTGAGGAGAGAGATTAGAATGGGAAGAATGTCAGATGGACTTACGTGTCCAATTCGTAACCCTTTGAAAATAAAGTTTTCTCTCTCTCTCTCTCTCTCTCTCTCTCTCTCTCTCTCTCTCTCTCTCTCTCTCTCTCTCTCTCTCTCTCTCTCTCTCTCCACCCTCTCTCTCTCTCTCTCTCTCTCTCTCTCTCTCTGGATAGAATCTGTCTAGAGGACGCCATAAAGGTCGGCGTGGTCGATGCGTTTACCGCTCTAGTGCTTAAACTTCCTGTGCTCTGACGGTGGAGTAACGGATTGGTTCCAATCACCGGCCAGTTGGACTTTGTCATTGACTTCTCGATCAGAAAGCAAAGGCAAAGTCATCATCATGCGCCATGCCGGTAAGCATGGTCACGTTTCGATATCTTACACGATCACCTGAGTCGTGGATCAGCTCCGTGTTCTTATCTCGACTATACCGTGTGACCAAGCCATCCAGATATTTACTTCTCTGCCTCCCCCTTGTTCGTGCCCCTTCAATCTTGCCAGTTGTCACCAAATACTGAACGTAAAATTGCCTGGAAAAGTAACCTGTGGTTGAACAAAACGTCCTGCCAAGGTCATGCAACACGTTCAGAGAAAGTCAACCTTACACAAACGATAACTGAAGTCTGATACACTAGACTCGGCACTCCATGTGTGACGCACTTGGAAGAGGAACGAAGAAGAAGAATGCATTCATTTAATTAAAGCTTTTGCTGTTGTTTTATTTAAACCAAACAGTAATGGTGATGACAGAGATCATTCCGACGGTGTTACCAAGGAAGCCCCATGCGTCAGACTAAGAAGCAGAGTGAGATAAGGAACGTAGAATGTCGGAAGTCTGTACGGAGGGAAAGCTTAAGGTAGTATGTGATGAGACTGAGAGGTTAAATATTCAAAGTTTAGGAATGTGTGTACATCGCTGTAGAGGCAAGGGACATTTTAAAAATGAAAATGGAAGTCTTTTCATATATTCTGATAGAGATGTCGGAGGCCAAAGAGGAGTAGCATTTTGTTTAGAAGAAGAAGAAAGAAGAAATATATTCCAAGTGATAACATCTTAAAATATGTGATCAAAAATGTTGCATAACGTGCGAACATGTCAACAATCGATCAGCTCATTAGTATTATTTCGTTTTGTGTTAGATTTCTTAGCTCTTCATTTTCTTCTTAATTCTAAATGCAGGAAACAAGATCTGTAATTAATTGGCTCGGCGTTAAAGCTAATTATTTTCACTTGTGCGCAAAACAAAGTGGGGCTGGAAACATAAAACACTAATCAATTCAGCCAACATTTTACAAATAAATTTACATAACATGAACAACAGGATTAAATATTTAAAACGAGTACTGACAGTAGCATCTGGTCGATTGGTTAGAATGCCGGATTCCCAGTCAGAAGATGCGGGTTCCAAACCTCTGTAAGGCGATGAATTTTTATCTGTCGGAGGGGGGGGGGGGGGAGAGAGAGAGAGAGAGAGAGAGAGAGAGAGAGAGAGAGAGAGAACCCCTAACCAGCACAGTTAACGGCGACTGTTCAAGCCAGGCGGTCTTAAATCCTCAGACACAAGACCCCTCCTGTCGTAGACCTCAACGTACTACATGCAATAATGGCAGTGTACACACAGACGGATATACTGGCTGGGTCAGCGCCGCTGCGTTGGGTATAATGCAAGATAAGGCAGATGTGGTTAGGGCCCTGTGAGATCATGTGAAAGATGTGGAAGAGCAGACACACCATCACTGCGTGGAGAGAATGGCGCGGTAGAGAGTGACCAAAGGATCTGTCCGACACACAGTTCTCTGAGGAATCATCAGACGGATAAACAATCGAGCTGCAACTATTACCATTAGTATTGGAGTTAGTTGTTGAAAATGAGGAACGAGAACGAATGGGAGTTTGCCGAGTAGTGTGATGACGGTTCTTGGGTCAAATAATCAAACTAAACTCAACTCAACTCAACGCAACAGAACTCAATACAAAACGGAACCCGTGAGCAATTTCAAAATGCTAAGTGATGTTTTGCATGCATATTTCCCATTGCAACACACGCCTGTGAGACCTGGACACTTACTAAACAAGCTGAATAGCGCATTAATGCCTTTGGGCATAAATGTTATAGACGGGTTCTACGACCATCTGGAATACAGAAAACAATGGTTGGCTACTGCAGACGATAAAACAAGGAAAATTGAAATATTTTGCTCACGTGAAACATCATGAAAGCTTGGAAAGAACAATAATGGAGAGGTATATGTCCAGGAAGAGAGGAAGAGGAAGGCCAAAAATAAGATGGTTGCAGGATGTGGCGGATGATCTCCAGATGGGTGTATTGGACGCGGGACATCTTGCTTATAACCAAGAAGTTTTCCGGAAGATTTTTTTGGGAGTGAGGTTCTGCAAAGGACATGTTACTGAAATAATGAATGAATGAATGAATGAAGTGATTACGAGGGGAAGTCAATAAGTAAGTCACAAATGGCTTTAGAAAAATAACTATATATGATAACAACTTGAAACCAGTTTATTTTTATACATACATTGTCCCTTTATTGCTCAACATAATTTCCACAAACATTGATGCACTTATCCCATCGTTTTATCAGTCGTCCCAAACCGTCTACATAGAACTGCGTGCTCTGTTTTCTAAACCACGTTTTCACTTCACATTCATCCTCCACGTCATTCGCGAAATGTCCCTCGCCAATGTGGGTTTTCAGTGGACCAAAAAGGTGGAAATCGCTAAAGGCTAAGTCGGGGCTGTAAGGTGGATGTTTCAGAACTTCCCACTTTAGTTGGTTATTTTTCTCTTGAGTTAACCGAGCCGTATGTTGTCTGGCATTGTCATGAAGAAGCAACACACCTCTAGTCAGCAGTCTGGACGTTTTCTTCGAATTGCAGCATGAAGCATCGATAGAACTTCACCGCATCCCATTGTAGATTACTCGCCTGTCACCTCTAATCATCTCATCCACCCGCTGCACGGATGCTTCTATTGCACACTCAACAGGACGATTAGGTCAGATTTCATCAACAATTTTAGAGCGTCCTCGAGAAAAATTTTCTATTCAGCTATGTACCGCTTTACGGGACAAACATTTGTCAGCATACACGGGAAGCATTTCTTTATGAATGTCCTTTGCAGGTAGTCCTTTTGCCCACAATAAACGCACAACAGCACGTTGCTCTTTGGTTGTACACTCTGTAAGTACAGTCGCCATTTTCTTTATGCACTGCGCATGCTCATGAGACACCTAGAGCCACCTGACGAACGGGAATATAAAGTTCGATGTTGCTGTCACTTAATGACACCTATAGAAAACACCAACTACATTTAACTGCCATCCTACAGAACTGTATGACTTACTAAATGACTCGCCCTCGTTTTTACGCACGTGTACAGATTAATAAGGAACATGATGGTGCCGTGGCTAACACATATACCAACTGATCAGGTGGTTATACGTTCATATCTCCACCGAGGTGAGGATCTTTTAAATCGACCTGGGCTTCCTGGTGTTCGTCCATAATGGATGCATGTGAATACATGGTTATTTCCAACATCACGCACCATCTGACGTATCACACGCTCATGAGTGGCCTAGCTGCAATCATTTTCTCCTTTGTCTTTATTCCATTTCTGATCTCCTTCCCCCTCCCACAAGTGCAACGCTATCAGCCATGACTTTCTCTCAAGGTGCAATATGAATGCCTGTATCAACCATGTCCCACTTACACACATGTTTGTACTGTAGTAGAGGTCGACCCCGAGATATTTTACCCATCTGTAATTCACCAAAACATAAAAACCAATGACCAAGTCCTACAAGAGGCAAATTAAAGCCGTAAACTTATTTGAGAAATTAGGCGTAGAGAGTCAAATTTGTTGGGCACATTATGAGAAGAAATAAACTAGATAATTTTGTGACAACTGGCACGATTGAAGGGAAAAGAACAAGGGGAAGGCAGAGAAGTAAATATTTGGATGGCTTGACCACATGACATGGTCGGGACAAGAACAATGAGCTGATCCACGACTCTGGTGATCGTGTAAGATGGTGCAACATGACCGCCCACACTTACCGGCATGTCAAATGATGATGAATTCACCAAAATTGATGACCTTTGGTATTATACCATCATCCAGTCTCCTAATGTGTCGTATCCATCTACGTTTACGAAGACTGTTCATTGAGACATTTAATATGGCTAAAGTATTTCAATTTCCGAGCCGTGATGCTTAGCCAAAGTATTCCAGTTTCTGAGACTTAATGCTGTCTATAAGCCAGTTTTCTTCCGTGCTCAGATCTTGTAGCATCTTGGTGCTTTTATCTGCTTGGTTCACGGAATTCTAAGAATGTTTCAGTGGCACCCAAGATCAATAGCTCAAATTTTCTAATTTAGGCATTTCACAATGGTCAATGACTCACGTCAGTATGTTGCGTGTTTTCAAACAATTTACTTTAATGTTTTTACTTTCGAGGGTTCAGGGGGTAGAGGAGGGGAGGGGAGAGTTGTCTCAGTGGCGAATTGCTTACGCCTCCTGCCTCGCGTTCCGAAGGTTCGATTTCGAGCCACGTCGTTCGGTTCACGTTCAATTCTCTCGGAGATTCCTGAGAGTCGAGGCTTAAGCCACGGAGTTCGTGCTGTGTAAGAGGTTTTTGGCCGGCCCGAGGCAGAGCCATCTGGAATAAATCTCAGTGTAATGAAGTTAAACCTCTTGCCTTTTACACCCCAACTCCCAATTCCCGTTTTTTAAAAAATTGTTTTGCTGTTGTGCTTGCGGGTGCTGTGCCACGGGCTCTTGATATTGTTCAGTCATTGCATGTCTACGGCCGTTCTACTACGTCTTACTTCCTAACAGATTCTGCTCCATTCAAAAGGTAGGTTTGGACCAAACAACAAAGAATGACGGGAAATGGGAAGTAGCGATGTGTCACAGTTTAAAATGTAAGTTGAATGTCCTTTACAGGAAAGCAGACAACCCCTGCATTTTTTGGCTGTTCGTGATTTCTGAGCAAGTTCACGTTCAGTAGTTTGCCATTGCTTTCAGAACGACCGACACCCATACCATTTCATAAAGACCAACACAGCTGTGTTTCAAACGCGGCTATTCCACATTACCAACTGCCCTTCGCCACGGAGCCGGTGTGTCACAGTTATGACTAATTTTTAATACGGTAGCAGTAATGTTCTGTTTTAATGCGAAAACGACATTTTGGCGATATATAAGCCCACCCATGGCAAATACAGCAAGACGTTTAAGACAATTAATTATCCCATGGCACACATTCGCCAGTACCTCAGACGTCGGAGTGAAGTTCGCCTAATGGCGATGTACTCTGGTAATAATGAAAGCTAATTCCCATGAATGCTAATGTCCAACGCACAAGAAGTTTGACATGGTAGTTTGACAGGTGTATGGACTATGCATAAATTCAAAGCGAACGAACGGGGGAAAAAACTAAAACATTCGTATGTTGTTACAGGAAAGTGCGTGTTCTCAAACAGTTTACTTGAATATGTCAGCTGGTCTTGTGCTACAGACTTTTGATACTCCTCAATCACTGCATTGCTACGACCACTACGTCTTACTTCATTGTACCTTTCCGCCATTGTTCTTGGTTATAAAGTAAATGGACCCACGATTCAGTATGCCCGAATAGATAATAGCACTCGTTCATAAACTTCCGGTGTGTTGATGTCGAGGTAGTGGGTTCAACCCCTACACCGGTCAGCTGAGCTAAAATATTGACTTGAATATTATTGTCCTTGAATTGGGAGGGGGCGTAAATTACAAGTACCTTAGAAGTCGGAGTGGTTTCACCTCATGGCGAGGGACACTGTTAACAGGTAAAACTAGCCTATATGCACTGGACTGAATTTGTAGAGACCATGTGTTGCCCATGCAGCATATTCCCTCTCTCGGTCTCCGAGTGTGTGTGTGTGTGTGTGTGTGTGTGTGTGTGTGCGCGCGCGCGCGCATGTGTTTGTGTGTGTGTGTGTTGAGATCTCTTTGCAAGTTTACGTTCAGTAGTTTGCCATTGCTCAATGCTTTCTGAACGACCGGTACCCATACTATTTCGTTTAAAAAAAACAACGCAACGCAGTCTGCTGCTAAATCGCGGGCAGTTGTGTTTCGAACGCGGGTAAACGGATCACGAACAGATGATGATGATGATGATGATGATGATGATGATGATGATGATGATGATGATGATGATGATGATGATGATGATGATGATGATGATATATTCCGAATTCCTTGGACTGTAAGAGTAACTAACAACGATTGTTTGAACGAGGCTAATGAAACTAGAACATTATATACAATAATACGAAAGAGACAAAACAAACAGCTTTCTTTGGTTATGTGATGAGAAGAGAGGCGTTGGAGAACATCGTGACAACTGGAAAGATCACGGAGAAGACAAGCAGGGGCAGACGAAGAGAAATGATACTAGATGGACTGATACAGTGGCATGCAGAGCACTACAGATCGAGATATCGGAGAGACATGAACTCCCTATGGTAGCTGGCAGGTCTCTTGATGATGATGATGATGATGATGATGATTGATTTTATATATATATATATACACTAATTTCCTAAGCCGTAGGGGTATTTTTGTTCTCAAAGTTCTCCAAATATCCTTACAACAAAAACAAAATACAAAAACAGATGGCAGCAGCGTCAAAATTAATTAAATCAGCTGGAAAAATTGCACGTAAAAAGACATTAATGTCAACATTAACCAAGCGAAGGAAATGTTTAAAATAAGACAGCTTTCAGCACTTACCTAGACGAAGAAAAATACCCGCAAAATTTATCCATAGACTACATCTCGTGCGCATGTTCGTTACCCCGACATCTGTCAACCGGCTCTGTGAAAGTAACGCCGATTGATCTCGCTGGGGTTACAATTTTCGTGGCCTGGTCGTTTTGCTGTGGCGTTCAAAACACGCTATTTCTGCTAGGCTGGTGCCGTTGACAAGCACGGAATGCTTTTTACTGTTTCTGTGGGGTCCAGAAAACGGCTTGTAGTCTACCTTGAAAGCTGCTTGAAGAAGTTTGGGCTGTGGTTAGGGAAGGATGCAGACGACAGGGCCGACATGTTTTTTAGACAGATATTCGTTTAATCATGTTCTCCAATGAAATGGCAACCCTGGGTGCATACGTAGATGAAAAAGAGGAACGTGTAAAATACTGAATAGAATAAGAGGAATGTAGTGACGGTGGTACAAATACTAATTGTTAGCAATTGGACTGGCAGTAAAAGCAGCAGTTGTATTTGTTGATGTAGTAGTAGTAGTAGTAGTAGTAGTAGTAGTAGTAGTAGTAGTAGTAGTAGTAGTAGTAGTAGTAGTAGTAGAAGTAGTAGTAGTAGTAGTAGTAGTAGTAGTAGTAGTAGTAGTAGTAGTAGTAGTAGTAGTAGTAGTCATAGTAGTAGTAGTAGTAGTAGTAGTAGTAGTAGTAGTAGTAGTAGTAGTTGTTGTTGTTGTAGTAGTAGTAGTAGTAGTAGTAGTAGTAGTAGTAGTAGTAGTAGTAGTAGTAGTAGTAGTAGTAGTAGTAGTAGTAGTAAGTGAAGTTGTTATTATTCTTCATCTCCTCCTCCTTCTCCTATCTGTGTGTCAGCAATAGTAGTAGTAACTGTTGCTGTATTGATTTTTGTGGCTATGGAACGATTAAAGTTATGAATCTCTCTATATGTCTCTTTAGATTTGTCTGTCTGTCTTGTCTGTCGGTCTCTGTCTGTCTGTCTGTCTGTCTGTCTTTTTTTCGGTATGTCAGTTCACCCGCACAACATTTGGTTAATTGTTGTTTCTTACTAGTCTTTGCCGATACAACTTGTACCATTCCGATCCCCAGACTGAACCAACAGTGTTAAAACGGTTTTCCCATTACAGTTGGCAACTCTATAATGGCCACAATCGACATTTCTCCCATTACAGTCATTACACTACCGATTGGAAAACAAACTCGGAACTACGGACATGGCACCTCCTGTACTCTATGTACTGCTGCACGTTTATAAGTATGTAGTTCAACTTATTCACTTTATTTCCTTGCTTGTGTTCGGTTGAATGTTTACTCACTAGAATTTCTGGTGGATTAGGTTTTTTATGTGTGTGTGTGTGTGTGTGCGTGTGTGTGTGTGTGTGTGTGTGTGTGTGTGTGTGTGTGTGTGTGTGTTTAATCTTTATTTCTTTATTTGTTTATTTTATATTTTTTCTTCCTGCTGTTTCTTTTTCTTCTTCTTCTTCTTCTTCTTCTTCTTCTTCTTCTTCTTCTTATTATTATTATTATTATTATTATTATTATTATTATTATTATTATTATTATTATTATTATTATTATCCACACTGCTATATGCTTGTGAAACCTGGACTGTTTATCAGCGACACGCTAGGAAATTAAACCACTTCCACACAGTCTGCCTAAGGAAGCTACTGAAGATTAAATGGCAAGACAAGATTCCAGACACTGAAGTCCTAGAAAGAGCATCCATGCCCAGTATCCACACTCTACTGATGAAGAATCAGATTCGCTGGGCTGGTCACTTGACTCGCATGCCAGATCACAGGCTCCCTAAACGAATTTTTTTACAGCGAACTGCGTTGTGGTAAACGCTCCCAAGGTGGCCAGAGGAAACGCTTTAAAGACACTCTGAAAATTTCACTGAAGGCTTTTGGAATTCATCATGACACCTGGGAGGCTGCAGCCAGAGACCGAAATTCGTGGCGTGCATCATTACGGAAGGGTGCAGTCATATGTGAGGCAACCAGGACTGCAAGAGCTGTGAAGAAAAGGCAGGACAGAAAAACCACTGCAGGAAATCCTCCTCCAGAAACGTCAAGCATTCCTTGCCCACATTGTCAAAGAACATTTCGAGCCAAAATAGGCCTTATCAGCCATCTTAGAACCCACGGCTCCATACCTTCAACCCCACTGGATGAAATGAATGGTCATCATCATTCTTGATGGACAAACAACAACAACATTATTATTATTATCTTATTTTCTTTCCATACCACACCCTAGAAACAGTTGAGCCACTAAAACATTGCTGCGAAATCCTCGTTTTAATATTAACCAACGTTTATGCTGAAAACATTCAACTGTCCCATGTAATATAAATCAATAGAATTATTTCTAAGTTTATATCACGCAGGCACAGCGCTTTAGGATCTGTATTTACTGTGGAGCTTGGTCATGAGTGAGAGAGTACGAGATGAACTCTATTCATTCTTCTCTGAGGTCCATTAAAATAATCTATATGACATGAGAGTGTGCGGCATGTTATTCATTCTTCCCTGTAATCTGTTTATTTTTACTCATGGTGAGTAGGACCTACATGTCTCCCGCAAAGCGACAATGAACTGTCTCTATTTCTATAAGAACCTTCCCTTAAAATAGTCTTTTGAATTATGAACCTTTTTTAGGAATTTGTCAGATTGCTGTTTCTTCTTCTACAGATTGTCGTTTTTTCTTCTTCTTCTTCTTCCTCTTCTTCTTCTTCTTCTTCTTCTTCTTCTTCTTCTTCTTCTTCTTCTTCTTCTTCTTCTTCTTCTTCTTCTTCTTCTTCTTCTTCTTCTTCTTCTTCTTCTTCTTCTTCTTTCATTGGCTTGAAACATGTCTATAACTGCAATGTTGTCTCTTGTATGAATTTAACTATCTTCTTTAGTTCGCTCAGTGGCCCATAGAGTTTATCTTCCACTGTCGCCTCTCCAGGCCAAAGGGTGTGCCTAGATATGTTGTACTTTGGGCTGTATTGAAGTATGTGATTTGCTGCCTGCGACGCCAATCCACATGTTCGCATGGCTGATTCACCAATGTTAAACTTTGTATACATGTGATTGCATATTCTATTGTGTCCTATTCTGAGACGCAGAATAATGATTTGTCAGATTGTCATGAATCCTGGGTTCGTACCCTCGTTAAGGTGTGATTCTTTTCTTTTTTTTTTTTTTCTTTTTTTTTTTTGGGGGGGGGGGGGGAAGAAAACACTAACCTGCACAGTTCGCGGTGACTGCACTAGCCAGGTGTCCTTAATTCATCCGGCTCAAGACCCCCCCCCCCCCCCACCCCTGTCATACGCCGCAAGTTACTATAGGCAGTAGATGACAGTGACAGTTGTCAATAGGAATGTCTATCTGCTTTAGCTTAAATCGCCGACGCTGTGGTTTAGGGGCAGTGAACGGGTTTCACAATTACCCGACACACCAAGTCGAGGATTACAAATCAGGTGCAGGCGATTTGAAAGTAGACGGCCAAGCTGTCTTCTTGTTCTGAATATGCCAAGTGTTCAAGTCATCCAGCTATTTATCTCTTCACTTTCCCCTTGTGTTTTTCTTTGTTGTTTCCCTTATTGTTGCTCAGTTTTATAATTTATTGCTCTTCGTAACGTATCCACAAATGCATGACTGTATGAAGGTGATACATAACAAACAACACACACTGAATATATATATATATATATAACTAGGGGCTGTCAATTCAAGACAAAATGTCAACAATTTTACCAGGAATACAGGAATACAAGACAGACGCTCAATACATCTATTCTTATGTAGGATACTCATCTCATCTCATCAGGTTCCTCGTGTACCTTGCAGTGTCGAGGTGAAGCATAAACAGCGGGTGAGTGCCCGTGTATGGGCTCCACGTATCGCATGTGTATTGTATGCAGGATACAATACTCCAAAAATAAAATCAGGAATCAAATAATTCAACAGGCTACAACATAAAACGCCGCAGGAAATACAATAAATAATGCATCTGTTATGTTGCACCCAACCCAGCATTAAGTGTATTTACACAAGCAGAATATAACACAAAAATCACACAAAACACAAAAATTACGTCATCATCGCGTAGCAATGTCTGCATTGTACTTCTGTATATAGCGACTGGTTTTGTTAATCTGCCTTCTATAAGGGCGACATTTTGCGATATGAAAATCCAAAGCAATGTATTCTTTTTTTTTTTTTATTTTAAACAGAAGCGTCAAACAATAATAGGTTGGACGATTTATACCTGAATAGGACAAGAAAAAACTATCAGGTGGGGAACATGTTGTGCAATAAGTAACTGTCCTTGAAAGTTATAAAAAGACTTCTTGTATGTTACATAGAACCAGCTTTACCATACGGCTGCGAATCCTGGACAATTATTAACCATGTGAAAAACTGCATGGAAGACTTGTGGAAGAGATGTGGTTGTATAGAAGAATGCTGAAAATTAACTGGACAGTCAAAACTAGCAATCAGGACGTTTTAAGGGAACTTGAGTCGCAAAGACAACTTATCACAAACATCAGAAAGAGGCGGTCATCGCTTTTCCCCCTATGTTATGAGAAGACAAAAACCGGAATATGTTGTGACAACCGATAAGATTTGCGGAAAGAGGTACAGAGGAAGACAGCGTGAGAAGGTTATTGACAGTATTGCATTATGGCACGGAAGGGAGTCAACATACGAACTGATTCATGACATCGGATATCGTAATTTGGGGAGAGGCATGATCGCCCACTCCATCCGGTGGCGATATTTCTCTCTTGACGAGATGCAGCGAAATATACCAGGCATGCAACTTATTGTTTGTAACTTCTTTATTTAAATATGAAAACTATTTTCTGCCATTTATCTTAGTCAATTGGAGTGATGAAAATAGTTCTTAAGAGTTATATTAAGCCAATCCTGGTGCACGGAAACGAAATATGGACAGTCAGCTGACAAGTCATGAATTATGTGGTTATTTAAAAGAATGAAGAGTGGACCCGTGGACGGGTAGAAAGACCAATGACAATACCTTGCAAGAAATTAATTCACAAAGAGAATTGGTTACTCGATCAGAAAAAGACAGTTTATCTTCTTTGGGCATGTCATGAAAAGATGAAAGCGGGAGTATATCGTCACAACGGGAAAGCTGGAGGGTAGGGCAGGCGGGGGGAAGACCAAGAGAGAAGATGTTGGACAGTTTGACATCATGGCATGAAGGAACATTGGTATCAGAAGTGATTGGCAGCACAAGAGATAGAAGGATGTGGGCACGCGTAATCTCCAATGCCCCAAGGCAAATCATGATCCGATCCGATCCGATATATTGAAATGAAAAAACTGTCCACCTCATTCAACAAGCTTTATCAGCTTTGGTTATAATTGTGGTGGTTCATGGTGCGGTTTATATTGTCCTAGTCCTTTGTGCATTAGACGACTTGCACTAATGCATGCATGACATTGTTCCTCTTTTCTATCGTTTTCCATTCCTTCCTTCGCCATAAGTATTTGTCTAGGATCAAGTAAATTCCCTACCGGATTGCTGCACCTGTCAACCCACATAACCTCTGGATCCGAGTCTACACAGATGGGTCAGCACAAAATGCTGTTCGAAATGGAGGACGGGAGTTACATAGAATACACAAATAATACTAGGGACACGGCCAGAGTACCAGCAGGAAAGTACTGCCATAACTATGATGCTGAAATTGAGGCAATCAAGGTAGCAAGAGAGAAATTACTAAATACCAGCCATGGTACACAACCTGTGGTGTTATTGACAGACGTAAAATCAGTACTCGAGGCGCTCCTGTCTGGGAAATTGCCATTTCTATGGACACTACTTTCTGAGCATAGCAGTTAGCATAAGATCACCATACATTGTACACCATTCCACTGCGGAGTGCCCAGAAACGACAGAGTTGATCGATTGGCTGAGGAAGGAGCAAAAGAAGAACATCCTGGTGTGCCCGTTACATACCACCAAAAGAAAAGAATGATCAAATCAGTCAGAAAGCCACTAAAACCTGCTCAAGAAGACTACTACATTATGGACAGGCCAGAACAAATAATTATTCTGCGCCTCAGAATAGGACACAGTAGATTACCCAACCACATGTATACAAAATTAAAGATTCGTGAATCAGCCATGTGCACATGTGGATTGGCGTCGCAGACAGCAGAGCACATACTCCAAGACTGCCCAAAATAGAACATATCTAGGCAAACCTTCTGGCCTAGAGAGACGACAGTGGAAGATAAACTCTATGGACCGCTGAGTGAACTAAACAAGACTGTTAGATTCATACAAGAGACAACACTGCAATTATAGACATATTTCAAGCGAGCGAAAGAAGAAGGAGAAGATGTTACTCGCTGCGGATACAACTGAAACCTCAACCAACATGTAAAAAAGGCAGTCTGTGATTTCTTGGCCAGTTTACGTTCTGTAGTCTGCCATGGCATTCTGAAAGACCGGCACTCATAACATTTTCCGAAACCAACACATCGCCAAATCGCCCGAAGTTGTGTTTCGATCTCCGTATGCGGGATTACGAATTGAGTCCGTAACGCCTTCGCCACAGAGCAAGGTTGAGTAATGGTGACAGTTCGTCCTCCCAGATACAACTGAAACCTCAACTAACATCATCATCATCAAGTGCTGTGCCGACTGGCGTAGGCGTTAATGACTCGCCACAGATCTCGGTCTTTGGTTTTCTTGATCAACTCTACAGCTGATATTCCTCCATGCCACCGTCGCAATCCATCCAGCATAATTTCTCTGGGTTGCCTCTGCCTCTCTTCCTCTCGATCTTTCCAGTTGTCACGATGTTCTCCAGCGCCTCTCTTCTCATCACATGACCAAAAAAAGCTGTTTGTCTCTTTCCTTTTGTTGTATATAATGTTCTAGTTTCGCCAGCCTCTTTAAGGCATTCGTCGTTAGTTACTTTGGCAGTCCAAGGAATTCGCAACTTTCGTCTTCCTAACTAACATACAACTAATATACAAACAAATAAACTATTCAGAATACAAACACAGTACCAGTGTTGTATGTTGAAAGAAAACCCCTTCCGAGATACACAAATACTAAACCAGCGTACATTAAATTACTCATGCAGAATACAGCACAAAAATAATCAAATCTAGGCTAGGGCAGGCAGATGTGACAGCTACGACATTAATCCGATTGTGCCTTGTGCTAGCCGACGTCAAGGTTTTCATCAACATTAGGTGGAAGCAGTCATATCGCGTGAATGAAAAAGCTTAAATAATGACGCAAATGGCGGTGGCTGGTTGGGGGGGGGGGGGGGGGGGAATTGGATGTTGTGTTTACGAATACAATATGGGTTTAAAAGGTCGGAGAATCGACTTCGTTCCACCGGGTTTTATCCCATATGGTGCAGTTGATTTCCACAGCTACACCGCTCGCTATACACTCGAACAGTATGGAGTTTGAATCCAGTTGGGAAGTGTATTCTCGGGAAAGCCTATGACAAAGTGAAACGTTGTAAAGACAGACGACCGTGACTGCAAGAAAACATTGAGCAGTATATCACTCCAAAATAGTTAGTAGCGTATCCTTTACAGGACGTCGCAGTCAATCTAGCGTGGGTTTTTTTTTTCGTTCTTTTTTTTTTTCCTGTTTGCGATTCCTTGGCAAGTTTACCTTTATCAATTTGCCATTGCTTTTTGAACGACCGGCACACATACAATTGTATGAAAACTAATTGTATGTCTACTACCAAATCGCCCGCAGCTGTATTTCGAACGTCGTATGCGTGATTACGAATTACATTCGTAACCCCTTTGTAACAGGATGACCTCTGTTGTTGTGAATGAACACAAGCCCCGAGGTATCACAATCACTCATGTGTATACTAACCCCAGGTGTTGGACAGGTAGATACACTATTCCTACTGATGCTGACCTACTGACAAAGTGCCACGTGTTACAAGTCTACACACCCCTCTCAGATTCTAGACCTCTACTAACTACCCCCTACCTAGGAACATTAAACTAGGGTCTCGTCCAAGACCTCACACAGTAACTTTACATAAGACATGTCAACAGTCAAAACGTTTATTCTACACTATAGACATAGGCCTGAAATGAACAACCTGATAGAAAAGAATCTATTTACAATACAGAGAATAGGTTAGAATAGAGTCAGAGATGATTTCATCTTCTTCACGAGGCAAGTCGGAAGAAATGTTGTGTGGGTCCCGTCTAGTCGGTCCGATACACTCACCGGGCGTTCTCCCAGCTCGGTTGACTAGAACTCGTGGACTATTCGGCCTCAAGACCCTGATGATCTTTCCATGGGGTTAACCATGTGGACTCTCAAAGACTGGATGGACTCGACACCACAACACATTCTAGATGCGTCGCTTTCAAATGTCACTATGGCTGCGTCCTTCCACAACCTATAAGAGCGACCCTCTACCCAGAGGTGTCCCCTCATGATCATTGATGTACAGCGCACTCATGGTCTCTTCACTGTTCAAGTTAATGTTGAGTGATTCTCTACATAGCTCTAAATATACCCCTGAATGGGTGTAGTGGAAAATCAGCAGTACTTAAATATAACAAGGAACTTAAAGTACACCCTTATGGTGATGGAAGATCTCGTGTGTCTATCGACTGCCGTAGATGACTCCAACACTTGATTAACTGCAAACGGGACCTGACTCTACCTGAGTCTGGTCTCGAATAAAGTTCTTCACATGGTGTGTACCCACATAGCCATTGTCAAATTGGTCTGATGCCAACCAAACACTTGGTTACACATAGTCTAGTTAGATTAGTGTCGTGTCCTCCTTTACAGTGTCGTCCCTGGAGTGAAGAGAGCCGACACCCACATTATAATATTTTTTCCCTCTCAATATTCTGGAGAATCCACCAGCTTCCGTCCAACACACGCCATCAGTCTATGGACACCTTTTCCTATCACTCTCTCACTGTCGTACTACGCCCCCTTCTCATACTTCCCCAACGCAACATACTCAACAACTCTTGCTTCTAGAAATTAATAAAGAGTAATTTATTAAAATAAAAGTGTAACGTATATGAGACGTGTATGTGAAGAAAATGTGTGACGTGTTCTATAAAGTGTGTAGACTCTGACTCTCAGACAGCAACCCAGTCAGCTGATCCCAGCAAAGATAGACCACAGCACGTTACGTCAGAACATGTACTTCTCACCCGTTGCCGAAACCATCTTGCCGGATACTGCTTTGCCTCTGTAGACCTCTGGTAATCCAATTTCATGAACATCCGAAATAGACACCGGTGGTATTAACAGTTAATCATGGACCGGTTGCACTCTACACAATGTCCGTTCCTAACGTTCCTTAACAAACTGCACAAGTCTTTTGTAGTGTGTACGCAGTTAGTTAGTTAGTTAGTTAGTCGTCAGATCATCCTCGTTGCACATCGAACCATTCAGTCCATAAGTGCTAATTTCTAATGTTAATTGTTGCTGTACTAACACTAGGTACTCTTAGCCGGTTCTCGGTTCGTTACTACTGTCTAATGCTGTGTGGTGCATCAGTATGCATCACTCTCTTTGATGAATCAATTTCCTTCTAGCGTAAGTTACGTTCTGTATGCAACTCTAGTGACTCTTGAACTGGTGTTCTTCCTAATGGGATTTGATTTTTTCCCAAAAACTTGTTGAGTTTCCTTGGATCTGGTAGGGAACCTAGGATAGAAACAACACATCTGGTGATAGTACTAGTCACTGATCCTTTCGGCTGAGTGTAAGCCTATCACCTTGCTTAATGATCTTTAGCTAACTAGAATTAGTCATAGAGCAGATTAGCTACCCACCTAGAGCCGAATCAGGCTATGACAAAGGAAAAATCAGCAAACAGAATGCGGAACCCCGCCCACCAGGGACACCTACGGGAAGATCCCAATTATCCCTCATTACTCAATTCTCAACTAGTATAGCTTATCAACACTTCACTAATCTATTCTTAACTAGCAGAGTTAATATCACTATTCTACTCTAACTAGTTTCCACTAACAGTGCTAATCATCACACTATAGTTTAACCAGGCTACCGTCTATATTAATTAGAACTAATAGACTATATTGACTACCTTATGTAAAAACCGCCTCATTCCCGGGATGGCTACTACACTTTGCCATAACGGCACATGCTAGTTAATCTTAAATTAATCTAACACTGTAGAGCTCTCCCACAAACACGTCCATCATAATCCACGGTTCTTGGTCAACTCCCCATCTCCAATCATGGTTTTCTGGCAAACCCCTAAAATTGGTCACGTGATATGGGTGACGTCCTGCAGGTGTTATTTGCGCATATCATCCATTGTCAGGAATCGATTTTTCCTGGCTTGAGTCATTGTCAAAGTTGTCATCAATTGTTTAGATTCCCAAAACAAGCCAGCGAGTTCCTGTATGATCCCAACAATAGTGGCAAATAACCAGCTGTCAATCTTCTCGATGTTCCGGAAACTACGAATTGACCTATGTATTGTTACTTCCGTGCTAAGTACTTCCGTTTTCCCTCTGATATGTTTTTGACTTGTCAACGAGATGTATGATTCAGCGCACTCACTTCCTCTATACATCTTCCACTTGTTAATTTTGTCCGACAGGTGACGGCCAATATCCGATTGCCACTATGACCCCACTGCTTCCATCTGTATTCAAATGTTGACAAACTTGTCAAGGCGATGTCGGGATTCGTTTCCCGCACTTCCGAGGGTGGCCAATCCGTCAACCATATGTACAAGTACAACTGTTATTTCTGCCCGACCTGTTTTTGGAAACACGTGCAGCCCCAACTATGAATGTTTTCTCTGTATTCGTTGAAACACTGGTTGCTTAGCAGATAGTCCGGTTAATCAAAAAATCCTCCCTAACAATCAGCTGGGTAAACGCACGGTTTCATTTTGTGACATAGGCCCCCTCTTAAGAGAGTAGTCCATCTCACTCTTCTCCACCGTGAGTTTAATCCAGATGATTCATTCTTCTTCTTCAGGAGCTGGGTGTCTTGATAAGAAATCCGCTCCAACATTTTCCTTCCCAGGAATGTACTCCACTGTGAAGTTATAGGGTTGAAGTAACAACGACCACCGCATCAAACGGGCGTTGAGCTTCTGAGAAGTAGCCAGGAACATCAGGGACTGATGATCTGACTGGACCCGAAACTTAACTCCATACAAATATGGCTGAAATTTTTGCACTGCCCATACGAGGGACAAGCATTCTCTCTCTCGACGGTTGAATAATTCCTCTCCGCCTGTAGAAGTTTCTTACTTGCGTATGCCACAGGTTTCAAAACCGAAGCATCGTCTTTTCCTTCCTGTAACAAAGCAGCTCCAATTCCAATCGCACTCGCATCTGTTCTCAACACAAATGGTTTGGAAAGGTCAGGGAGCTGTAATACAGGTTTGCTGACCAAGGCCTCCTTTAACTGACTATAGGCATTCTCACATTCTGGTGTCCAAATGATTTGGTCCGGGAATCCCTTTTTCAAGGTTTCCGTCAACGGAGCTCCCAGTTCAGTGAAATGTGGGATAAATTTGTGGTAGAACCCACACAACGAGAGAAAAGATCGCACATCCTTCTTCGTTTTTGGCCTTGATGCATTTCTGATTTTCTCCAGGTTCTTCTCTTCTGGAACAATGTGTCCTGGAGTGATGGTGTGTCCTAGAAATTCCAGAGTCTGGTAACCAATCATGCACTTGGTTGGACGAGCAGTAAGCCCTGCTTCCTTGAGCCTATTAAACACTCTCTCCAAGGATTGTAAGTGGTCATCCAAGCTGTCACTGGAAATCAGAATATCATCCATGAATGAGATGATGGATGGATCCTGTAACGGATCTAGTAAAGTCCTCATCATGCGTGTAAACACACTGGGTGCATTGCTGAGTCCAAAGGGCATGACCTTGAATTCGTAGTGTCCACTGGGTGTACTGAAAGCTAACAGTGGTCGAATCTCCGGTTTGACTGGTATCTGATAGTACCCCCGACTCAGATCCACCTTTGAAACGTACCGAGCCTTATGGAGCCTAGCGAATAACTGAGTTGGATTCGGCAAAGGTTCCACCTGAAACTGTGTATGACTGTTCAGAAGTCGGTAGTCTATACACAACCGGTGTTCTCCACTTGGTTTGCGTAACAAAACTACCCCCGCATTGTATGGGGATGTGGATGGTGCAATCACATCATCCTCCAGCAATTTGTGTATTTCCTCCTCCAGGGCCTTTTCTTTAGAGAATGGCACTGGGTAAACCTTTTGGCGAACAGGCTCCTGTGTAGTCAAAGTCATCTCGAACTCCACCAACCTCGTTCGTCCTGGTTTATCAGTCAATATCTCCTTATGAGACTTGAGAACCTGGGTTATCCTTTCTCTCTCCTGGGAGGTCAGATCAGGGTTCACTTGCACATCCCTATAGGTTTCCTGGTGTACTAAGGGATATTCCCTGCCCTCGCTTGTTCCCACTTCTGTCTCCACTGCAACTGCAACAGGTGAGCTGCCTTGTCTCCGGGTCTCTCTTCGTATTTCCGCAAGAGATTGATATGGAAAATCTTCGACTTTCCCCGGATCCGGATCTGATAGTTGGTTCTGGATATCACCCTTTCCACGGGAAATGGTCCTTGCCAACCTATCTCCAGTTTGTTGTTTCCCGTTGGGAGTAGCAACAAGACTTTATCTCCCACCTCTAGAGATCTTTCTTTAGACCTACGGTTGTAGTAAGCCGCATGTCTTTTCCTGGCCTTTTTCAAGTTTTGATTTGCCAGAGTCCATCCCTTGTGGAGTTTTTCTTTCAGTTCCTCCACGTATTGATAGGATGAGATCACTTCTTCTGACGTCCCCTCTTCAGTCCAACTCCTCAACATGGCTTCCAACGGTCCTTTGATTGGACGACCAAACAGCAACGTAGCGGGTGGTAGTCCTGTTGAGCTATGAGGAACTTCCCGATAGGCAAAGAGTGCTGCTGGGATATATTCATCCCACCTATCAGGTTTTTCCTGCGCTAGTTTCCTGAGCATTGTCATCAACGTGCCGTTGAAACGCTCTACTTGTCCATTGGCTTGAGGGTGATAAGGGCTGGTATGTATGTGGTTAGAGTGAAACACCCTAAATACCTCCTCCATGAGTTTTCCACAAAACTGTGATCCATTGTCCGTCAGAATTTGATCCGGAAAGCCTAATCTGGTAAAGGCCTCCATCAGTGCGTCCGCCACTCTTTTCGAGTCAATCGTGGTCAACGGTATAGCTTCACCCCACATTGTACAGCAATCCACCATTGTGAGTATATACATGTTCCTCTTCCTAGTCCTGGGAAGTGGACCCACGATATCGATGGCTACCCTCTCGAAAGGAGAGTTCATGATGGGCATCTCACCCAACATCACCGGTGCTGTCCAGTGTTTCGGTGCCACCCTCTGGCACTCAGGGCATGACTTCACATACCGACGCACATCATCTGTCATTCCCGGCCAATAGTAGTGGCAGGAAATCCGCTGCATGGTGGCGGCAATACCCATATGTCCACTAAAGGAGATGGTATGCCCCATATGAAGAATCTGGGACCTGTGAGCTTTCGGGACGATTAACTGACCGTATAGGTTGTCTCCCCTTCCTGCTCTCCTGTAGAGTATCCTATTCTTCATGTAGTACTGCCCCCGTCCTGGTGGATCAGCACTTTTCTGCAGATTTTTGTAGCAAGGACGTAAAGTATCATCCTCACTCTGGGCAGTTCGTAGCTCCCCCGGCATTGAGTTAGTCACAATTGCGTCTGCCTCTTCCGTTTTCGTCTGAGAGCGAGTCTGCATTGCTCCCATATGGATTGGCTCCCTGGGCATTCCCAGAAAGACATACCGGCAACCTAGGATGACTGGAAAAATGGGATCGGTCAATACAGCGGCCTTGATGGTGCCGGTGACGTACCTTGACCGAATCTCCACATTAGCAATAGGCAACTTCATGGTTACAGCACTCTTCTGTGCAGGCTGTATATCCAAGGTTTCACCTGTGAATTGTTCTGGATGTACCAGATCCGCAGAAATCACGGCCTCCCCGTCCAGTCCTGTGTCGTATAAACACTCCACTTGACGACCGTTAACCTCTACCAATTCCACTACAGGTGGTTTTTCCTGGTCTGGAGTCTCTTCCTCGGCCTCGACCTGTTCGGTGGGCTCCACCTTAGGTTTTCCTGAGCACACGACGAATTGAGTGTCTCCTGACATTCCCTTGCAGTCAATAGCATTGTGCGTATTCGACTGGCATTGGTTGCACCATTTCCCTGTCCTAGATTTTCTATTGTCGGACTTGAGTGAGCTCTCCTGGTGGCGAGCTTCCTTGTTGACCTTGGCATTTTCCGTGACAACCTTCTTGGAAGTCACTTGACATGCGGCGAAGTGAGGGTTCTTAGCCTTCGATTTGCAGTCCCTCGTATTGTGAGAGGGTGACTTACAAATTGAACACCACTTCTCCGACCACGGTCGTTTTGGTGTAGAGCTTGAAGTGCTCTTGCTTCCCTCCTTCTTCTTCTCTGAACTATCCTCTGATTTTTGCACATAAGGTTCCCACTTTTTTGTTCCTGAGTTTTTGGTTTTCTTCTTGTCATGTTTCTCTTGACTTTTGGAGTTGGTGGAAAGGTTTTCCCCTGCCTCCCCATGTACTTCGACGAACCGTTCTGCTAATTTAGTCACGAGGTCAATACGTTCCGCTCCTTGTTCTCCCAGGAACGTCCTGAGAGGTTTAGACATTTGCTTCTTCAGCTGGTCGACCACCATGAGCTCTTCCAGACTCTCATAGTCATGTGCGAACCCAGCCAAATCCATCCACTTATGGAGATAAGATTTTAGACGCAAACTGTAGGCGGCAAACAACTCTCCGGGTTCTCGTTTCGCTGCTCGAAATTTTTTCCGGTAGGTATGTGACGTAACCTCGAATCGTTTCAGCAGAGCCGTCTTTAACTCATCATAATTGTTCTCATGTCCTGGTGGCAGGCGTGTATAAACCTCGTATCCGGTCCCGCGTAATCCCTGGGATAGCTTAAGATTCCATTTGTTACGCTCCAGACCCATAGCAACTGACATAGCCTCGAAGCGTTGAAGGTATTGGTCAATCTTCTCTTTGTCCTCCTCATAGACCGCCAAAGGAAACTTCATAGCATGGTACCCATGTCCACCTACTGGTGTTGATCCTGGGATAGAGGAACCTCCAACTGCTCCCTCAGTTTCTCCATTAGATTGACTCTTGAGCTCTAGTTCCCGCATCCGGTACTCGTGCTCCCTCTTCTGTGCTTCTTGTTCAGCTTCTAATTTCCTAACTGCTTGTTCAGCTTCCAATTTCCTAGCTGCTTGCTCAGCTTCCAATTTCTTAGCTGCTTGTTCCAACTCCATCCTTCTCAATTCCAGCTCGGCCTTTCGATCTTCCCTTTCTGCTTGACGATACTCTCTCTCCACTTCCTGTATGTAATCCGTTAGAGCAGACCCCCCCCCCAATCCCATTTCTTACCCCTTTGCCTTTAATTCTAACGTGGTTAGTTTAGGGGTGGCCATTATACAGAGAGATAAGCTAGCATCTCTAGTACAATATAACTGCAAATTACTATACAGATATATGAACAAGTACTATAAATCTAGATATTACCACACACAGTACATTCACTCAGTGACAAGAGTAGAATCAGGACCACAGACCTATGCAGACGTGTGAAGTGTGAACAGGTAAGATATTAGTCCTAACCCCTATCCACATTCACTCTAGCTGGATTCTCCAAAATGATATCTCCCTCTAATAACTAAGGATCCCGTGTCAAAAGACCCCGTGGTCAGAAGATCCCACTGTCA
Source organism: Cepaea hortensis (assembly GCA_963921405.1). Classification (NCBI taxonomy): domain Eukaryota; kingdom Metazoa; phylum Mollusca; class Gastropoda; order Stylommatophora; family Helicidae; genus Cepaea; species Cepaea hortensis. The sequence continues at coordinate 301,059,580 of OY992876.1, forward strand.
AAGGTTCCTGCTTGCAGGAGATCTCGCTGTCCAAGGATTCCGTTTACGGGAGATCCCGCTGTCCAAAGATCCCGTTTACGATAGATCCCGCTGTCCTAAGATCCCGTTTACGATAGATCCCGCTGTCCAAAGATCCCGTTTACGAGAGATCCCACTGTCCAAATATCACGTTTACGAGCCCCCAATAATCTCGTGTCCTCCTTTACAGTGTCTTCCCTGGAGTGAAGAGAGCCGACACCCACATTATAATATTTTTCCCTCTCAATATTCTGGAGAATCCACCAGCTTCCGTCCAACACACTCCATCAGCCTATGGACACCTTTTCCTATCACTCTCTCACTGTCGTACTACGCCCCCTTCTCATACTTCCCCAACGCAACATACTCAACAACTCTTGCTTCTAGAAATTAATAAAGAGTAATTTATTAAAATAAAAGTGTAACGTATATGAGACGTGTATGTGAAGAAAATGTGTGACGTGTTCTATAAAGTGTGTAGACTCTGACTCTCAGACAGCAACCCAGTCAGCTGATCCCAGCAAAGATAGACCACAGCACGTTACGTCAGAACATGTACTTCTCACCCGTTGCCGAAACCATCTTGCCGGATACTGCTTTGCCTCTGTAGACCTCTGGTAATCCAATTTCATGAACATCCGAAATAGACACCGGTGGTATTAACAGTTAATCATGGACCGGTTGCACTCTACACAATGTCCGTTCCTAACGTTCCTTAACAAACTGCACAAGTCTTTTGTAGTGTGTACGCAGTTAGTTAGTTAGTTAGTTAGTCGTCAGATCATCCTCGTTGCACATCGAACCATTCAGTCCATAAGTGCTAATTTCTAATGTTAATTGTTGCTGTACTAACACTAGGTACTCTTAGCCGGTTCTCGGTTCGTTACTACTGTCTAATGCTGTGTGGTGCATCAGTATGCATCACTCTCTTTGATGAATCAATTTCCTTCTAGCGTAAGTTACGTTCTGTATGCAACTCTAGTGACTCTTGAACTGGTATTCTTCCTAATGGGATTTGATTTTTTCCCAAAAACTTGTTGAGTTTCCTTGGATCTGGTAGGGAACCTAGGATAGAAACAACACATCTGGTGATAGTACTAGTCACTGATCCTTTCGGCTGAGTGTAAGCCTATCACCTTGCTTAATGATCTTTAGCTAACTAGAATTAGTCATAGAGCAGATTAGCTACCCACCTAGAGCCGAATCAGGCTATGACAAAGGAAAAATCAGCAAACAGAATGCGGAACCCCGCCCACCAGGGACACCTACGGGAAGATCCCAATTATCCCTCATTACTCAATTCTCAACTAGTAAAGCTTATCAACACTTCACTAATCTATTCTTAACTAGCAGAGTTAATATCACTATTCTACTCTAACTAGTTTCCACTAACAGTGCTAATCATCACACTATAGTTTAACCAGGCTACCGTCTATATTAATTAGAACTAATAGACTATATTGACTACCTTATGTAAAAACCGCCTCATTCCCGGGATGGCTACTACACTTTGCCATAACGGCACATGCTAGTTAATCTTAAATTAATCTAACACTGTAGAGCTCTCCCACAAACACGTCCATCATAATCCACGGTTCTTGGTCAACTCCCCATCTCCAATCATGGTTTTCTGGCAAACCCCTAAAATTGGTCACGTGATATGGGTGACGTCCTGCAGGTGTTATTTGCGCATATCATCCATTGTCAGGAATCGATTTTTCCTGGCTTGAGTCATTGTCAAAGTTGTCATCAATTGTTTAGATTCCCAAAACAAGCCAGCGAGTTCCTGTATGATCCCAACAATAGTGGCAAATAACCAGCTGTCAATCTTCTCGATGTTCCGGAAACTACGAATTGACCTATGTATTGTTACTTCCGTGCTAAGTACTTCCGTTTTCCCTCTGATATGTTTTTGACTTGTCAACGAGATGTATGATTCAGCGCACTCACTTCCTCTATACATCTTCCACTTGTTAATTTTGTCCGACAGGTGACGGCCAATATCCGATTGCCACTATGACCCCACTGCTCCCATCTGTATTCAAATGTTGACAAACTTGTCAAGGCGATGTCGGGATTCGTTTCCCGCACTTCCGAGGGTGGCCAATCCGTCAACCATATGTACAAGTACAACTGTTATTTCTGCCCGACCTGTTTTTGGAAACACGTGCAGCCCCAACTATGAATGTTTTCTCTGTATTAGTTGAAACACTGGTTGCTTAGCAGATAGTCCGGTTAATCAAAAAATCCTCCCTAACAATCAGCTGGGTAAACGCACGGTTTCATTTTGTGACAATTAGTAACAGTTCTTGTCAGATAATTCTGCTGATGAGTAGAACTAACGCTCCTGTCAGTTCACAGTAGTTTCAGCTTCTTGTGAAGCTCAACCAGTTGTTTCATCTTCTCTGAACCTGAAGATTACTTCAATGAAACTCAATTCAATAACAGAAGATTTCTTCGGTGACAATTCATTTCAATAACAGAAGATTTCTTCGGTGATACTCAATTCACTAACAAAAGATTTCTTCGATGAGACTCAATCTTCAATAACAGAAGATTTCTTCGATGAGACTCAATCTTCCATAACATAAGATTTCTTCGGTGACAATTCATTTCAATAGCAGGAGATTTCTTCGGTGATACTCAATTCACTAACAAAAGATTTCTTCGATGAGACTCAATCTTCAATAACAGAAGATTTCTTCGATGAGACTCAATCTTCAATAACAGAAGATTCAAGAACAGGCAACACCTGAAACGGGAGATCGGAAGGGTGAGAGTATTTGGCACCAACATAGATCCACATGTACATATTCAACTATCAACTAACAACTAACTTATGATAATACTAATTAAATATCATATAATTAGGGAATCCTCCCTAGTGCAGCAGAGTTGAAACATGAGTAGCACCCAATGTCAAATGGCACCTTGATCAGCCCGTCAGACAGATTACAGTCCGAGAAAGTAATGTATGATCATACTCTACCTTTCACCTGCCTCCGTTGGCTATGTTGGGCAACTGCACTTATATACAATATAGAGCTAAATCTCGGGAAAGAGTTGGTCCCCCGGACCACTCCTCCATCATCGGACATAACATCCATTTATTAATTAATTACCTTGAAAATCAATTAACAAACTAATAACACAGGAACGAATGATGAATTCATCCTTGTTCGCTAGTGGGAGAACCTTACCACTCAATAGCGACATCCATGTGAGTTCTTCTCCTGGTTTAGGAGGTGAGAAGTCTTATCTCATAAACATGTAACTTCCACCACATGTTCAAGGTGTGCAATCCGGTTCAGGTCTTCTTCCAAGCGGATTAGAATTGGGCCATGACCGAACTGCTCATCTGGACTGGTGTGCCAGTCAAATACCAATTATTATTACAACCATTCTCATATTCCATATGTCCCCGGTATCTCATTCAATCATCATGCCTCTTTGCTCACTTCAATCATTCAAGCACTCAAGTACTCATGATCATCAAGAAAAGAGAAAAGGGTAAGTGGATGGCAGAACCTCGACCGGTTTCCCAACAGTCGCGACGGTAACGCACAGGCATCTCGCGTCGCACTCAGTCGGACCTCGATCAGTCGCTCAGTTAAGTCGCGGACTCATGACGTAATATATATGCATCAACAGTACATTATACTAATATATATGCATCAAACGTACGATATATATCCTTATTATAAATGCATATTCACTACACAACGTGACTACACACTTCCTAGAAATGATACCAACACTATTTCATTAGCAAAAAATAGCTACACCACATCCTAGTGTCTAGCAGTAAGTGCTCGGCTTTAACTAGGCTAATCACTCCTTGTCCGAATTCCATGCTTTAACATCTTGACTGTCTCCTCACGGAACTCATCTACCAACTGACTACTGAAATCGCATCACCTTGTGTCACTAGGCCCGTAGCGCACTAATAGTAAACATCTCAACACAATTGCAACGCTAAACTAATATATGCAACTTTGCACAGTATGCAGTTTAACTAGTAAATATCCATACTTGCTGCCTCCCTAGAGGACTTTCTCTGAATCTAAATATTAAAGCAATTACTTTACAATTTCGGCCGACAACACATCAGAACACGCTCGTACTACGACCTACATTTCAGTCGACTATCGATCGCAAAGTTCATTATAAATTCAGAGGTTCCACATAGATAATTATCTGCCGTACAAGCTCACATTAAACGGTATTTACATGATGAAAATGTGTAAATAGGTATTACCTGACCAACTGAATCAACACCAGTTCAGCTCTATTTAACTGTCTGGGCTATCAAAGCCGTACTTGACAGCAGAAGCTGCAGATTCAGAATGTCTGTTCTGTTCGAGATGTCGAGAGAGAATGCGCACCACAATGGCGATTTCCGTTATTGCCCTCTACTCTCTACGCATGTAGAAGTCATGAAACACGGATTCTCTCACGTTGAGCATGAAGCATGCTTTCTCCAGAGAATAGAACATTCCACGTTCTATCCCATGACAATCTGAGTCCACCTTGCAACCTTTTCCTACCAAATCTACTCTGTTCTCGAAGGTTCCCGGAGAAAATAAACAAGCCGGCTTCCCCACCGTTATTTATAATAGGGGAACTTCCCTATGACGTAACGGGTTACTCCGAGTTCCGAGCACGAACGACAGCTGACCTGGGTCATTCTGTGATACCCTTCACTACAGAGCGTCTCACCAAAACAAAAGTCTATCTCAATATAGCAAATATGAAAATGGAATACAGAATCAACTGCCCCATCTCCTTGTTCAGAGCAGAGTTGCCATACTGATGGTTGTCTACAAAGGGCTGATTTAGCGCGCGGCCAGCTTTCCCTATTATCGGTGTCCCCAGTCATCAGACGAACCCTCACCGACATCATGTTTGGTCCAAACCTATGTTTTGTTTGGCGCTGAATCAGATAAATAACTTATTTTATTTAAATAAAAATGATGATGCCCAGCTCGGCGATCTCTCAACAACTGCTAATTTGTGGCCATAATGTTAACAAAAAAACGGCGTTTCGTATATTGTCTATGATGAATAATAACTTGCCGAAATATACAGAAGCTTTAGCAATTAGGCGATTGCAACCAGTTTTGTGAAAACATAAATACTTCGTTTTACATTTTGCGATTACTGTTGGGCTGTGGGGATAACAAATATCCTACATTCGAATAATATCAGTGTCTATGTATTTCAAATATTTCAGCTATAGTATAATTCATTTTTTTTCCACTTTATTTGGTATACGAGAGGGCTTTAAATTAAAACCTTAAAATTGTAATAGAAATTGAAAACTGTCAATATTGTTGTTAAGGTTGTTAAGCCCGTAACATCTCTGTGCAAACGAACACGGTGACGTCATGAGGATAGTTTAAATAGATATCGAAATACAAATCGATAGCGGGAATCTCCGGGGCGAAGAAGTCAAGCCGTTTGACTCGGGCTTTGAAGGTTGTAGGTTCGATTCCGGACCGCGTCCTTCGGTTCACGACTGAATTTATTTGAAGACTCCTGTGGGTCGTCGCTAGAGCTACGGAGTTCGTGCTTTGTGCGACGCTTTCGGTGCCGCGGAAAGAGACCGAGCCATATTGGATTAAAACCCGATGCGATGAAGTCGACCCTGTCGACTTTTAAGCGATTTTAGGATATTTTAAAGATGGCCGCCACACTTATGGCAGACATCAAAGAGGAGCAGCATCCTGTTATCCATTTTTTAATCAGTAAAGGGATGAAAACCTACAGAAATTCATCGGCGAATGAAGGACCCGTTTGATGATGCATGTCTGTTAGTCCAGCAAGTATATGAGTGGAGTAGGAGGTTTCAAAACTTTTCTATCCGATTAAGAGGTACAGAAGTAAAAGCGGTCGACCTGACATTGATCACATCAGTCATCGAGTGCCAATTGGTTGATAACAGTACAGTGTGTACTTTTAATGACTGTGCAGTGTTTGAAAATATTGCCGGTCCAAGATTTGTATTTACCTATTATGTTGCATGAACTTTACAGAGGGGGAATACAAAACTTGGACCGGCAATATTTTCAAACACTACACAGACATTAAAAATGCATCCTATATTGTGCAAGCACCACTTGGTCACATGAAACGTCATGAAAGTTTGGAGAGAACAATAATGGAGGGGTATATGTCAGGGAAGAGAAGAAGAGGAAGGCAGAGAGAAGATGGGTGCAGGATGTGGCAGATGATCTCCAGATGTGTTTATCGGACGCGGTACACCTCGCTTTTGACAGAGAAGTTTTCCCGAAGGTTGTTATGGGAGCGAGGTTCTGCAAAGGACATGCAACTGAATGAATGAATGAATGTTATGGGAGCGAAGTTCTTCAAAGGACATGCTTGTCATATTACGGGGCAGATGAGGAGGAAGCTCTGCTAGCATTGGCTGGTTCGTTCAAAGGTCCTAGGGGATGATGATAACCTAGCGGGTCCCTAGATCAACCGTTAGTGCCTGTGGGGCGACACACTGCATCCAAACTCATCCAACAACGCAAAAGACGTGCACTCAGGAAATCACTGTAGAATCATGATCAGATGACTTTTATTTCATCATGAGGGTGTGTTAGAACGCAGTTGACAAGTACACCACCCAGTCGGCAGCCTTCAGGCCTTTCTACCTTTCACTGGGTGCAGCGCACTCCCGCCATATCCCTCTCTATCATTCCTCTCTTAGTGTCCGTGTTGTGGTCACGTACCCCTTGGTGTGTGTGTCTGGAGACTGGTGTTAACGACCACCGCCAATCAAGCCATCAGGATCTCTCAGCATGGTCGGTCCGCGTTCGAGACTAAGTGGCCGTCCTAAAATGACTCAGCATCTGAGATCGATGACTGGCGTTTGAGGAGTGTTGGGTACTTTTGCCTTAATTGACCCCAAACAAACGTCACCAGCTATATTTAGGGTCACCAGCTATATTTAGCACTGACGGTGATCTCCTCTGTGTTCGGGTGCTGTTCGTGTCAGTGCGTTTCAATTGCCCCACAGTGTTTCTTTGGGCTTTGGCAACCATTTCTCTGTGTGTGTGTGTGTGTGTGTGTGTGTGTGTGTGTGTGTGTGTGTGTGTGTGTGTCTGTCTGTCTGTCTGTCTGTCTGTCTGTCTGTCTGTCTGTCTGTCTGGCTGGCTGGCTGGCTGGCTGGCTGGCTGGCTGGCTGTCTGTCTGTCTGTCTCTCATCATGAGTTTTCTGGAACTGGCAGCAGCAGCTGTCCACGACAAGCAGAGTAGCGTTGCCTTTTCTGCAGCAGCATCATGGCATCTGACATTCTGCTAGACACTGTTCTCATAATCATGTCATCATGGTGCTATCGCTGACTGAGCGTCAGGACAGATGGAGATGCCGACGACGACATTCACCATGTATGTCGGCAGGACATCCTCCCGCTGAGACAAGGCGCACATGGCTGCAAGGCCTCGCTTCTCCCGTACAGACAGATCATCATCATTCTTGTCGTATACTGCAGGTCTCAAGAGTTGACAAGCATTTCATTTTGCCAGTTACAGTTGGGGGATGTCGCCGAGAGCAACTGTTGCACACCGATAAAAATGCGCACCGAGATACGGCGCAACACAGGGAACCCTGGATGTGACGTCATACCCTGGGATTCCGTTTGTTTGGGGTGAATTAAGGCAAAAGTACCGAGTGTTATGGCTAATCGTAGATGTGTTCGTTTGAGTGGGCTATTAGTTGTCAATCGGTGAGAGTGATAGATCGTCCTAGTGAATCGTCTGTACTGGTGTACGTGTAGCGCTGCGGTGTGTCTGCTCTGGATGAAGGCTGAAGCTAAAGTGTACAAGTGACAATCGTGTTGTTAATCAACGCGACTTGGTGACGTAGCGTGCATCATGCTACACCGTGCTTTATTTTGCTATTATCTATTTTTGTTCACTGATGTGTGTGCACATCAGTTCACACTCTACACGCCTGTCATTTACTATATGACAATGCTACTGAATGAAGCATCATATAGCCAACACTCATGGAGAAGGAATAGACCCATTACATTTACATTCATGATGAATTGTACAATACAGGAAGATGCACTGCTTCTTTACAATGTAAGCTCAGATTTAAATTCTTTTTTTCGTGTGGAGCAACAAGTCTCTAAGAGGCAGTAATTCACATAAAGTCCTATTTTCAGCCGAAACGAGACAAAGACATGTTCGTGTCTACATCCACTTTAAGTGGGTTCTACAACGGTTTCGGAGAAACAAAAATGTCGTTGCCGTCTTGAGATGAAAGGAACATGTAGAGCCCGCGGGTTATGATCAGGGAAGTGGAAATTTGGAGATTGCCTGTGTCATCACGAGTTAATTCTGTCATAGCTTTCTGTGAGGAGGACGCAGCGAGGCCTGTGTAGCTTCAGGGGGTTTAGCTAGCAGGACGGAGGAACATTTTGGGCCGTGGAGAGTTGGAGGCTGAGGGTTACTTTAGTTGAGATTCTTCCTTCTTCTTCTTCTTCTTCTTCTTCTTCTTCTTCTTCTTCTTCTTCTTCTTCTTCTTCTTCTTCTTCTTCTTCTTCTCCTCCTCCTCCTCCTCCTTCTTCTTCTTCTTCTTCTTCTTCTTCTTCTTCCTCTTCTTCTTCTTCTTCTTCAGCTTCGTCGTCTCTCCTCCCTTCCCCTCATCCACTTTCTCGTTCTTCCTCTAGTTCTTCGTCTCCCCCTCCTCGTGTCCCTTATCCACCTTCATTTTATCTACTCCTCCGTCTCCTCCTCCCTCCACCATTCCACCTTGTTCTTCTCTACTTTTTCGTCTTCTCCTTCTCCTCCCTCTCATTCACCTTCTTCTTCTTACTCTGCCTTTGTCCTGTTTTCTTCTCCTCCTCACATCACTCGTAATTCGCCTCTCTCATCACCATCCCAGCACCATCATCGTGTGTCATGCTTTTTTTTTTTTCATGGCATCTCAGCAATTTCAATGCTAATTAAATTGAAACTGACATTATATTATTTGTTCATTTGATTGTGTACCATGTTTGGTTCAATCCTACTTTTTGTTTTGTACTGAATCGGTTAATAGGAATATAATAAAACTTAATTAAATAATTTTACAATTTTAATTCCTTGCTCTACTTGTGACTGCTCCAAGATAGTTGTTACCGGGGTACATAAGGGAGGCAAGCAATTGTAACAATGTAACCTGCATGGCGTAAGAGACGATTAAGAAGAATTAGATTTAGGGTTGGGTACCCTATCTCTTATGGACTTGGTGCCGGTCGTTCAGAATGCAATGACAAACTATGAACGTAAACTTGGCAAGAGATCACAAACAACATAAACATACTGGGGTTGACTGCGACGTCATATAAAAGGATATGCAACTAACTTTTAACCCTATCCCTTAGAAAATCTTAGCTGCAAACTCCAACCAATAAAAGGTTGGCTGAGGCATACAGGGTGTATTTTAAATTACTGTGAGTTTTTGAAAATATAGCCGTTCCAAGTTGTGTATTCACCATCTGTGGAGTTCGTGCAACATAAAAGTTAAATACAAAACTTAGAACGGCAATATTTTCAAAACCCAACAGCCATTAAAATTACACACTGTAATTCAATGGGGGTTAAAGGGCAGAAAAGAAGTCGTAGGAGATAGTTGTACCAGTTCGCTTGCTCAAGAAGGGAGTCTCATTGTCGATGAGGTCACGCCGCTTGCCTCGCGTTCCGAAGGTTTTGGGTTCGATACCGGACTTCGTCCTCCGGTTCACGAATGCAACTTTCTCGGACACTCCTGGGAGTCGTCGCTGGAGTCACGGAGTTCGTACTTTGTGCGACGTTTTTGGCAGGCCGGCTTGCGGAAAGAGACTGAACCAGACGGTACAAAACCCAATGCAATGAAGTCGGTTCTCTTGCTTTTTAAACTCTTTTTTTTTTTTGGGGGGGGGGGGGGGGGGGGGTCATTTTCGTCTTAAGAGACAGCTCCGTGTCAACAGAAATGTGGTGAGAGCTGGCATTTTAAACATTATGACCACGCAAAAACTGAAACTTTCAAACATATATATGCTTCTTTATATACTATTCTTTGTATACTAATAGTATTCTTTTACAATCTATATGTGTGCTGTTCTTCTTATATTATTTGTCTCCTTAAACCATTTAAATGTGCGCACGGCGGATGTGTTGGAAGGTGACAGTTAGTATTTTGAACATTATGGAAACACACAAACGTAACCTTTCAAACGTCTATATATGTGCTATTTTTTATATACTATTTGTATTCTGTAACAATCTTTATGCCTGCTATTATTTATATACTATTAGTTAGTTAGTTAGTTAGTTAGTTAGTTAGTTAGTTAGTTAGTTAGTTAGTTAGTTAGTTAGTTAGTTAGTTAGTTAGTTAGTTAGTTAGTTGATACAGGTTAAGAAAAAGAGTCTGGGAGAACAGGAAGCTTACTGCCAAAACAAAAGTCCTTGTCTATCAAGCCTGTGTCCTTAGTACTCTTCTCTATGGCAGTGAAACCTGGACAACTTACTCACACCAAGAGAACAATTTAAACAGCTTTCATATGCGGTGTCTGCGAAGAATTCTTGGTATTAAGTGGCAAGACAAAATCACAAATACTGAAGTATTGGAAAGATCAGGTTGTGTGACAGTTTATTCCATGCCCAGTCTTCGTAGACTTAGATGGATAGGACATCTTAGGCGGATGGATGATGGTAGAATACCAAAGGATATCTTTTTTGGTGAATTACAGATGGGTAAGAGATCTCAGGGTCGGCCTCTACTACGATACAAAGATGTGTGTAAGCGGGACATGATTGATACAGGCATTGATAATGCACATTGGGAGCAAGTCGCAGCTGAACGTGTTGCATGGAGGGCAAATATCAGAAATGGAATAAAGTCAAAGGAGAAAATTATTGCAGAAAAGTCACACACCAAGCGTTTGAGACGTAAGATGGTGCATGATGGTGGAAATGACCACGTGTTCACATGCACCCACTGTGAACGGACATTTACAGCGCAAATTGGCCTTATCAGTCACACTCGCTACCGCCATAGTTAAAAGTTATTATGCCTTTTTAAAGCACAAACTATCGTCTGTCAAGACGGCAAGGTGCCAATGGTATAGTTAGTTGATTGGTTGGTTGGTTTTTTGGTTGGTTGGTTGGTTGGTTGATTGTTTGGTTTTTTGGTTGGTTGGTTGGTTGGTTGGTTGGTTGGTTGGTTGGTTGGTTGGTCGACAGATCACCCTCATTGCACATCGAACCATTCAGCCCATAAGTGCTCGGATCCCCTTCTATTTAAATCCCGCAGCGTGTAGCGGCTCACGACATCAGTTCTGTGTTGGTTTATAAATCTTATTTGGCTTCCTACATAGTGTTCTTGTCTAACCACACCTCTGTTAACTTGCTGTTCTCGCAGTCTGACCATGGTTGTAGATTCACAGTCATTATATATACAACTATTAATGCTCTTTAACAATCTTTATGCGTGCTATTCTTCATACATTATTTGTCTTATTAACCATTTATTCATCCATTCATTCAGTAGAATGTCCTCTGCAGAACCTAGCTCCCATAACAACATTCCGGAAGACTTCTCAATCACACCCATCTGCAGATCATCCACCACATCCTGCACCCACCTTCTCTTTGGCCTTCTTCTTCCTCTCTTCCCAGGCATATACCCTTCCATTATTGTTTTCTCCAATTTTCGTGACGTTTCAAGAGACCAAAGTATTTAAATTTTCTTTGTTTTACCGTCTTTAATAGCCACCCTTCTTAAATAGTGAAATCAATTTTATTTATGTAATTATTCTTAAATAGTGAGCTCGTGAAGTATTTTGTTTATTCGTTGAATCCGTCTATAACATTAATATTTAAAGGCATTTATGCGCTGTTCAGCTTGTTTAGTAAGTGTCCATGTCTCACAGGCGTATGTTGCAAAGGGAAAGATGCATGCGCTTAAAAATCTAATTTTTGTCGTTCTATTTGTCCCATTCCATAATTCATTCAGTTGTTTTAGTCTTTAAAGAGCAATAGATAGTCGTCGTTTAACTTCTTTCATTGTGTCACCATTGTTGGTAATCAATGACCCAAGATAATCAAAATTTTCCACCACCTCCAATCTTTCCTCATTAACATATATTTCTTTTCCCTTAGTAGTTTTAGCTGTATGCATTATCTTTGTTTTTGCTATGTTAAGATATACGTTATGATTTTGACTATTCAATTGGGTTGAGGCTATTAGGTTTTCTATACCATTCTGTGTTGTGGATAACAATACTATATCATCAGCACACCTAATCTTTTAACGTGGCCGAAATATTGCACTTGCTTCCTCTTTGTTTCTTTCATCAGCTATCTCTTCATTCCCAGTTTTTCTAGAACCTCTGCATTTGATTGATTTTGTTTCCACGAAATAAGACATATTCGTCTGTATATCCACATTTCCAGGGCATCTATGTGACTTTCTATTTGCTTGTTCAATGTCCAAGCTTCCGCGCCATACAGGAATGTTGAATATACGTAGCATTTGACAATTATCATTTTTAATGCGCTGTTAATTTCTCTAGATGTTAATACTGATTTTGTGTGGAGATCGCCTATTATCTATATATATATTTAAAAGACAATGTTTGTATGTTTGTTTGTTTGTTTGTTTGTTTGTTTTTTGTTTGTTTTTGTTTTGTTTTTTTGTCCTTTATGCGTTCTCAAACGGTCCATCCGATTGAGATGAAATTTTGTACAGATGTTGTTCTCACTCCCGCAGAGCCAACTGACATAGTTTGTGAGCTTAAAATCAACAATTTTTTCTCAAGCAAGAAAGAAAAAGGCATTACGAGCTTCAGAAACAGGCCCGCCTGTGGCCCGCCATCTTGCTCCAAGGGAACTAACTCTCTGATTAAACCATAAATTGGTTATGAACAGTAATGTTTCTTTGTGTGTGTGTCCTTTATTCGTTCCCGAACGGTCCAACCGATTGAGATGAAATTTTGTCCAGATGTTTTCTCACTCCCGCGGATCCAACTGAAATACGAGCAACGGGAACGGTAAAGTGGGCATCAGAAACAGACGAGCAACGGGAACGGGAGCAGGGGCCGAACGCGTACTCTGTGCGCTTAGAGAAATGTATTTGAATTCAACGAGACACTCACCGCCAGGTGCTGGGCGAAGCCGGGCCGGGTCGTCTAGTTCTAAACATAATATTGACATTTAAATTGTATCACAACGCCTCGAGTTCCATACGTTATATCAAGCATTTTTGGGTACCGTCGGCGAGCCGGATGAAATGACTTCGGAGGCCGAACCAAACAATAGTTTGGTGCCCCATGAGCTAGACGATGTCAAAGATGTATTGAAGAAAAAGCAAATGACACCTCACCAGGGCTAGATTGGGTTAGGTGTGCCCACATAATGGATATGAGTGATGGAGAATTATGGAGATGGCTGCTTGCTTTAGCCTGACCATCATTGTGACATGAGTACTCTAGGTTTGGGTGCATTGCTATTTCCTAAACCATTTCCTAAACCAGGCAAAGATCATTGATCATCATTCAAAGCTAAATAGATTTAGGATTATTACAGTTTCCCCTGTGCTTTTCAATGTGTATATGAGCAAGATTGCCAGCCTCGAAGCTCCAGGGGCTGGAAGGATACTAACATTTGCAGATGATGTTCTTGCATACGGGCAGGGGAGGGACAGAAATCAAACAGCTCAGGAGATGCAGGCGACACTGGACAAAGTGATGGCGTGGTGTACGCAGATGAATGTCGTCATTAACCCAGAAAAAGCGTCTGTCTTGTGGTGCTCTCTGGAGAATGCAATAAATGATTGAGTTGTGAATAGAGACATGATGTGGGTATGAAATGTGATGAGAAAAGTAAACTGGCCACCACATCTCCTTGTGGACCGAGATAATCTCCGTGGTGTCGTGGTTAAACCGCTGGCCTCGCGCTCTGAAAGAAATGGGCTTGTTATGGGACACAGTGATTCGGTTCATGGGTATCATTTTCTGGGATACTCCTATGAGGCTGTAGTGCCTGTGCTCTGTGCGACGCTTTTGACAGTTCCCTCTGTGGAAAGGGATCCAGCCATCTGAGATAATACCAGTTGCAATGACAGCATCCCTCTTATCGTCCAACCATATTCAGTATGTCGTGGCCTAGAAATTTTAAAGGCCTAACACTTCACACTCCGTCGGTAGTATATGCTGTGGGACCATCTCCACAGTATATAGACAGACAGACAGACAGACACAGACAGACAGACAGACAGACAGACAGACAGACAGACAGACAGACAGACACACAGACAGGAAGGTAGGTAGGTAGGTAATTACATATATAAGTAAACAGACAGATAGACAGACAGGCAGGCAGGCAAACAGACAGACAGACAGGAAGGTAGGTAGGTGGGTAGTTACATAGGTAGGTAAACAGACAGACAGACACTCAGACAGACAGAGAGACAGACCGACCGACAGACAGACAGACAGACAGACAGACATACGGGTGGGTGTGTGAATGGATGGATGGATGGATGGATGGGTAGGTGGGTGGGTGGATGGATGGATGGATGGATGGATGGATAGGAATGAAAGTAGGAATGCAGTTAGGTGCATACGTAGACAGGCAAGCAGTGAAATATTCAGACAACTAGGTAAGTATGCATGTAGGTATGAACACCATAGGACAGACAAGCAAATAAGCCGAGTGGTAGGTATTACTAGTGAGTTGAAATGAACACCTTAAAAGTGTGATAGACATGACAATAAGCATGCGATTTTCTTGTAGCCTGTCAATATTGTTGTTAAGGATGTCAGGGCGAACACTGTACATAACGACAGTTTAAAGATGGTCGCCCATCTTGTGACATTCACCAAAGGGGAAAAGCATTTTGTTATCCGTGTTTTGCTTAGCTTTGGGGTGAAACCTATAGAAATTCATCGGCGAACCAATCTGAGCCATTATACATGGACACGCGTTATATAGCTGGTGGATTGGTTTGCTGGTTGTGTGGTTGGTTGGCTAGTTGGCTCCTTCGTTCGTTTATTAGTTAGTTAGTTAGTTAGTTAGTTGGTTGGTTGGTTGGTTGGTTGGTTGGTTAGTAGTTATGTAGGCATTAATGGATACCTAAATAAGGACTTGAGTCCTTCGTGGTGACGTCATATTTTACTATACAAAAGTTTTTTTGTGTGGTTCTGTGTCTAATAGCTCTGTGTAAGCGGTCACCATTTTAAGCTCACATGTCTCTTTCGTCTGTTATTACAGATTGAAAGTGCTAAAACCGAGGGAAAGTGGAAGCGAATGCGCCGAAGACAACCGCACCAAAGGAAAGGACTGAGCATAGGGTACATCTAACACTGTATCACCATCATCGTCTCATCATCATATTGGCGTCTACCACTAGTGTCAAGCGGATACATGAAAACCATCAACCTCTCTTGTGGTGGTGTGATGGTGTGTGTGTGTGGGGGGGGGGGAGACAACCAGACAGATAATGAGCGTGGGTTATAGAGAGAGTGAAAAGTCGAGGAAGAGAGAGACAGAGACAGAGACAGAGACAGAGAAGGAGAGAGAGTGAGTGGTGGGTGGCATTCCATGTGATCTTTGCTAGATGCTGGTAGTACATTCTATGTGTCTTATCTCTGGTTACTAAAACTAGGTTTTTCGTTCTTTTACAGGAATTAACAAGTCATTCATTTAAACCCGACCCACCCCAAAAGGGCTACCACACACAAGGTATAAGATTTACACGGTCTACAACAGACAAAAGAGGTGGTCAACTGAGAACTACTTACAACGAAAAGTCAACCATACGAGGTATGTATGCTGTCTTTTTTCTCACTGTTCTGAGTTATGGATCATAAGTATTAAAGCAGGCGTAAACTAACTAAGAAATCCGGTGCCACCACTGACGTCATATTATATTATATAAAGGATCTATATTATAAATTAGTGTTATGGAGCCTGTAGTAGTATGCGCTGTCATAACTAAGTTAGAAAATATGGTGCCAACTACATTGAAGTCATATGTTATTATATAAAGACCTAGCATTAGAAATAAAAAATACTAACAGATCAAACACTTCATTAATAGTACTACAGGTCATATGACATTCCAAATTTTTGGTATATCTTAGTGAAATACTTTTATATAAGCAAAATAATGGGTGTAACCTATTTATTAAATATCTTTTCTCCACAGCTGTTTTACGTCCCACACATATACATGTAAAAGAAGACATTGCTCATTGTAACCGTTGGAGCAACACACAACACGTCATATAATACGCGAGAAATAGTGTATACTGCCAGAACCCAGACAGTACTGAAGACGATTGGAAGCGCTCTACTGCTATATCTATCACCGCTTCTATTGTCTCATCACTATCACCAACTACTACTCCTTGCTCTACTATGGCTTCTATTCAGAAATCTGTCTTTCTCTGTCCTATCTGTGCTAAAAACTTTACAGGCAATTCCAACCTTACTCGTCACATTAAGACAGTACACACTACAACAATGCACACATGCCACATATGTGGAATCTTATACAGTAGGAAAGACAACCTAAAACAACATGTAAAAACACATCAGCAGACATCATCCGCAACATCAAATACTACACCATCAACAACTACACCATCAGGCACTACGTCATGTAAAAGAAAAGGATCAGTAGACACACAATCAGCTAAAAAACATAAACTTGATAACGTGGAAGCAGATGAAGCCGTCGTAGTTGACGAAGTAGATGAGGAACTAAAGACCGTATACATCATCCGTGACGAGGAAGTTCAGCAGAAATATAGAGACGTCTGGCCCTATCTTAAGACACACCAGAACATCCACAAATATGTATCGACCTACAATTTTTTTCATCGATCAAACTCAACACAACCAATTGACTGGACTGAGACTTTAAGACCAATATTTACTAGTCAGACATGCAGGTTTAAGGTGAATTATTCTCATCACATGATCTTACGTCATAAGGAGGCAAGAGAACTGAGGTTTTACCATTCTTCATCGAACAATGCATGCCAACTCGACGCCCCCATCTAGTTAACCACGAATAGGACTTTGACGATTTTATAGAAATAGTTCAGGACAGTGACATGTTTAACTACGCCCTGCATAACAGACCTGACACTAAGCACATGGTAGAGACAATCCCCGCGACTAGTTTCTATATATACCACATAAATGAGCACCCAATCGGGTGCTGTTTGGAGGACCTACCTGTCCACATAAGATATAATAGGGGTGTCAATATTTTACAATATGACAATAACGCTACACCTTCCTTACAACGACCTGTTATGCTTCTTTCGATCTCTGTCGGTAATCAACGGAAACCCTGTTAGGAATCTTAGGAAACCGACAAAGCGTTTAGCTAACCAGTTGCAGAAATATCAAAAGTTAGAGTCGCTAGACAGCTTCCCTGGGGTTAGACTTATTGACATGCCGGCCATAGAGAATTGCTTTAAGGTAAATGTAGATATTTTTAATTCAATGAGACCCAGGCCTTGGTCACCAGACTTCGTAGTAGTGGGAAACATCCAAAGATTATGAGGGTATTATTGTATAGGACCATTTCGTGTACATTAATGATCTTGATAGAGTAGCCAAATCATTCGGGTGTAGTGAGTGTGGGAAATTGTGGGATACTTTTCCTGATATGAATAGACATACACATACCTGTAATGGGGGATAACTGTGAAAAGTTATAAAGGAAGTGTGTACTCCGTAACTGAAACTGTATGGGAAGCCATCAGCGCATTGGGGATCGAGACAGATACTGATTATATCTACCCATACAGGGCGGCCTATGACTATGAGGCGTACTTTGTGAAAAACAATTTACCAAGGGAGACCAAGTCCACCAAATTTTTGAAAAGCATGTTCCTCTTAGCTGGTCGATAGCCTCTAATGTCCCTGGTTACAAGGACCCCGTCTGTCACATCACAGCGGGTGATCTTCAGGCCTTGGTGAGGCAGATGGTTGACTATCTTACTCAAATCGCTGATGCAGCGTATACCGAATTACGGAAAGAGCATGATTGGGTGTATACAGCCTTAGAGGCTATAAATGAGCACAAGCTAGTGGCTAGGCTAGACGAGTACCTTCGCAAAATGCCGGTGCTGGGGTTCAACTCAGGGCGGTATGACATTAACTTAGTCAAGCCTTACCCGATAGAGTCCTTCATCTCTGCCACTGATGACCCTTTTAACTACGTAGTGAAAAGGAATAATAATTTAATGGCCATATCCACCAAAAAGCTTAGATTTCTAGATATTGTAAACTACTTAGCCGCGTGATTTAGTTATTCCAAATATTTAGCGGCCTATGACAGCAAATAGACGAAGGGGGTGTTTTGCTATGAGTATATCACCGCCTTTGATAGACTAGCGGAGACTCGCTTTCCCCCACACGAGGTATTTCATTCGCAGCTGAAAAACACCAATATTTCAGTTGCCGATTACGAAGAATGCCAACGAGTATGGAGCGAGAACCATATGTCCACACTGTCAGACTTTTTGCGTTGGTACAACAATAAGGACGTAAAACCTTTTATTGGGCATTAGACAAACAAGTGGCATTTTACAAAGGGTTAGGTTTAGATATTTTCAAGGATGCCATTTCTGTCCCCGGGGTGACTCTTAGGTATCTGTTTAAAACTATACCCAAGAACAACTACTTTACCCTATGCTCCAATAAGGAGAGTGATCTGCACACCAAGATTGGACAAAATATTGTAGGAGGCCCCTCGAACATATATCATAGATATCATGAGGTAGGTAAGACTAGGATTCGAGGGGGTAAGCCAGTTGAGAGTGTGAAAGGGTACGATGCTAACGCTCTATACCTGTGGGCTTTGACACAGAACATGCCCACGGGTTTTCCTGTTATACGAAATGCAGAAGATGGGTTCAAGCCCCATAAAACTAGAGTTTATATCGTCCGGTGCAGATAGTGGTTGGCATGGGTAGAACATTCTCTAGGCATAGAATTAAAATCCCAGTTTAATGGGCGGGAGATGTCCCTAGGAGAAAGACACATCAGAGTTGATGGGTGGAATAAAGAGGATCGAACCGTCTACCAGTTTCACGGGTGCTTATTCCACGGGCATGAAAACTGTGTGTTGACCCGGGGTCATGATGTTAACCCGGTGAGTCAGAATCCCTTGGCTGAACTGTATGCCAACACGCTTGAAATTCGCGAGTACCTGAAAAAAGAGGTCGTGGAGATGTGGGAATGTGTGTGGCAGAGTCTCAAAAAGACTAATAGCGCCATTAAGACATTCATAAAAGCCACATTCCCTTATGTCGCACCCTGGCATCGTTACGTGGCCACAGACCATAAAAAGATCATAAAGTCTGTTAAAGACGAGACTTTGTTTGTGTTAATAGAGTGTGACATCCACGTACCAGACGAGTATAAAAAACTATTTTCAGAGATGACGCCCATCTTTAAAAACATTGATGTGTCTAGAGCCGACATTGGAGAACTCATGAAGAAGTATGCTGAGACCCATAAGCTGTTGAACGGCTCACGTCGGACTCTGATAGGTAGCTATGTTGGAGAAAAGATCCTATTGGCCACACCATTGTTAAAATGGTATCTGACACATGGTTTAGAGGTCACCAAAATATACCAGATCATCGAGTACAAACCTCAGAAGTGTTTTGAAAGGTTTGGAAAAGAGGTGTCTGATGCCAGGCGGGAGGGTGATCTCTATCCGGCCTATACTATTAAGGCTGAGACAATGAAGTTATTGGGAACCACAGCCTATGGCAAAACGTTAACCAACAAGGCCAAGCACACCAATTTTTCATATTGTCTCGGGGCTGGCACGTCAAAGTTGGTGAATCAACCTCTGTTTAAGAAGATGACCATGTTGTCAGATGATGTGTTTGAGGTAGAGTCTCTGAAAAAGACCACCTTATGGGATCTACCCCAGCAAATAGGCTTCTTTGTGTACCAGTACGCAAAGCTGCGCATGCTAGAATATTATTATGACTTTTTAGATAGGTTTATAGCTAGGGAGGATTTTCAATTGTGTGAGATGGACACAGATAGCTTATACTTAGCTCTTAGCACACCGATCCTAGCACAGGCCGTCAGTCCGGAGCTTCAGGAAGAATTTTATAGCGTCTATAGCTCCTGGTTCCCGTCTGAGGTCTGTGATAGCCATCATCGGGAATATATTAGGAGTAGGGGAGTTGTACCAGCCTGTGATGCGTGTAAGGCTAAGCGAGTATTCGATAAAAGAACCCCTGGGTTATTTAAGTTAGAGTATGAGGGAAAGGGGATGCTCTCCTTATGCAGCAAGACCTATCACTGTTTTTGAGACTATACCAAGACCAGCACGAAAGGGCTGACAAAACAACACAACACGCACCTAGACAGAGAAGTCTTTCTAAACGTACTTGACACCCAGACAGCGACTGGAGGGACAAATATAGGCTTTAAGACACAGGATTCCTCTGTGTACACGTATCATCAACACGGAGAGGCTTTATCATACTTCTACATCAAAAGAAAAGTACACGCAGACAATTATTCCACATCACCTCTAGATATATAAGTGTAAATATGTAAATACACCTTTTCCGCTTTTCCCACTACCTTTTTCTACTTTTTGGGCTATTAAAAATGTGTACTGTGAAAATAAAAGACTCAATGTGTGTGTGCTTTCCTTGTGAACTGTCTATATCATTGAATAAATAAAAATAAGACTGTCACTGGTGTGTAAAGTCACATGTATTCATTGAGTGATATTGAAAAATATTGAATATTATGCAAACTACGTTTTTAATGGAAACATAATCTTGTGTGTGGTAGCCCTTTTGGGGTGGGTCAGGTTTAAATGAATGACTTGTTAATTTCTCTAAAAGAACGAAAAACCTAGTTTTAGTAACCAGAGATAAGACACATAGAATGTACTACCAGCATCTAGCAAAGATCACATGGAATGCCACCCACCACACTCTCTCTCTCCTTCTCTGTCTCTGTCTCTCTCTCTCTCTCTCTCTCTCTCTTCCTCGACTTCTCTCTCTAACCCACGCTCTTCCTCTGTCTGGTTGTCTCCCTCTCCCTCACACACACACACACACACACACACACACACACACACCATCACACCACCACAAGAGAGGTTGATGGTTTTCATGTCTCCGCTTGACACTAGCGGTAGACGCCAACATGATGAGACGATGATGATGATACAGTGTTAGATGTACCTTATGCTCAGTCCTTTCCTTTGGTGCGGTTGTCTTCGGCGCTCTCGCTTCCACTTTCCCTCGGTTTTAGCACTTTCAATCTGTAATAACAGACGAAAGATACACGTGAACTTACAATGGTGACCGCTTAACATTACAGATACTATGAATGACAGATCTATTAGAAACAAAACCACACAGCGGCAGTCAAGTTGGCCGCAGAGAACCTGACAAGAGTGCGATGCCCTGTAAATGCATTGACCAACATTATCGAGAATCTACAACCACAAAATAATGATGGGGCTGACTGCGATGTCCTGTAATAGATAGACAACTAGCTGTTGATACACCCTCTTCACACGCACATGACATCGTTGTCGTTCATTCAAAATGTGAATCGCAAACTTGCCCCAAGACGGCTGACAATCCATAGAATGTTGAGTTTGACTGCGACGTCCTGTAATTGATAGCACACCCACGCACGCACACACGCCTACATGCGCGCGCATACACACTCGGATGTCATGGTGGTACACAAGCACCCAATCAATGTTGGGGCTGTCTGCAACGTCCTGTAAATGCATTGCATAAACAAGGTTGGGGCTGACTGCGACGTCATGTAATAGCTAGACAACTAGGTGTTGATACACCTTCTTCACACGCACGTGACATGATTGTCGTTCGTTCAACATGACAATTGCAAACTTGCCCCAGGAAGGCTGACAGTCCATAGAATGTTGAGTTTGACTGCGATGTCCTGTTATTGATAGCACACCCACGCACGCACACACGCCTACATACGCGCACACTACACACACACACACACACACACACACACACACGGATGTCATGGTGGTACATGTGCAAACCAAACAATGTTGAGGCTGTCTGCAACGTCCTGTAAATGCATTGCATAAACAAGGTTGAGGCTGACTGCGACGTCCTGTAATTAATAGCACACACAAGCACACACACACACACACACACACACACACACACACACACACACACACACACACTTGATACCACAATATTATAATGCGTTTTCCGATGCTACAGAAAGTCATGATCGCCTGCGTGAGCTAGCCGGCACGGCACAGGATATGGAATAGACAGAAATTAATTGGTCATAAGTGTAAATAGTCTATATGAGCGCCAACACACAGTGGTTGTAGCTTCATAGTATTTACTCCTCAATGTATCATACACAGTATACAAACATTCAAACAATGTCAAAACAAGCGTATATTACTATATTCTTTCTAAAGTTTAACTACGCTTCATGCCACGTTTGCAAACATTCCACGTTTGATTCCCTCGCTTGAACGCCGAGCTATAGCAACGCCCCAGTGGAGATATGTAATTACCAGCCGGTGGAGTTGATCTCGGGCAGAGAAACGTAGATTTCTATCTGAGATTGTCCAGTGCTCATTGTTGAGCGGCATCCATTAACGAGGGGGAAACCGACGGCCTGTGTGTGTTTTATCAATCAATCAAGATCTCGCTTGCCGTGTTGTGGACAAACGGGCAGCGGTTCTAAAAATTCAGAAAGACGTTTTATAATTTAGTTGGATTTACAAAATAAGAAGACTTTATTATGTTGAAGTTGTGGGTAAGACACATACGCGTAGATGGGTTGATGACGTAGCCGCGTCGGATATATGGTGCTCGAGCCGAATGGCAGCATGGCGGATGGGACACATTAATAATTTTATACTCACTTCTTATTTCTATCTCTCCAGTGGGCAGGTTGAATATCTTCTCTCTCTCCGGCGGGCAGGTTGATTATCCTCTCTCTCTCTCTCTCTCTCTCTCTCTCTCTCTCTCTCTCTCTCTCTCTCTCTCTCCGGTGGGCTGTAAACGTCTCGAGGATGCTTCTCTTCAGTGATCAGCAATAGAATGAGACCTTAACCATGGCGTATGGCTGTTTTATAGCGGCAAGTCGCGTGTTTATGGCTATAGCCATAAACCAGTTTAAACCGGTTTATACATAGACAACTGCTGACATGGCAATTTTACTAGGAATCCACGCTGTAGAGTACCTACATAGCATGTTCAAACATGTTTTCAGCACTGACTCATGGTTGACCGAGCACGCCCGCTAGCTACGATGTCAAGGTCGGGCATAGCGGTTCTAAAGTTACTGAGGCGTGTGCGAAGTCCACCGACAGCGAGAGAGAGAGAGAGAGAGAGAGAGAGAGAGCGAGAGAGCGAGAGAGCGAGCGAGAGACAGAGAAAGAAAGAAAGAAAGAAAGAAAGAAAGAAAGAAAGAAAGAAAGAAAGAAAGAAAGAAAATAATGAAAATATACAGGGCCACTTGGTATATTTTAAGACTCCCTGATAGAAACTAGCCTTTTTATCACTCGACAGTAATTCACATGTCATGCGTTGACCTTTACCTGTTGTATTTGGTATGGCGCAGGGGCGATAATGCTGTTTATTAAGGAACGTTATTTGCGGTGTTTATATTACATATTTTCATGATTATCTTGGTAAGTTATCGTTGTTATTAAATGAGGATCAGAGTTTATTTATTGACGTAACTATTCTCCAATATACATACAAGAAATTTTGGCGTTATTATGTGTGTTTAGGGTTAATTTTGTAATAGAACTGTAGGCGTGTCTAGTATATTTCTAAATCAGATTTCCACCAAGCGCTTAATCTTGATACATGGGTACGGAAACATGCCGAAGCCATCTGCGTGCAAAAGTGTATTAATGCGGTCATTACTTGACCTACTCGAGTTAGCTCGAGAGATGGAATGAATCAATTTTCTGTCATGCTGACTTCTATCTCCTCATCGAAGGGTCGATATGATTGGGGTTCCAATTACACCACACACACTGCGGTGCCCCCTGGCTCGGGTCGCGCCAGACCGGGGTGCACACCAGCTCGAGCCGGATCGCGCAGACGTCCGGTTCGCCCACCCGGGGACCGGAAGTGACAACTGGAAGTAGTCACCAGGACAACCGGAAGTGACAACCAGACCCAAGAAAATAACAGCCAATTTTTGAAAAAATGCGGTCGGAAAAGGACTAAGTTTGGTGACGTCAGAGCATAGGATCATGACTTTTGTATAGTAAAATATAACGTCACAACGAAGGACTCAAGTCCTTATTTAGGTATCCAATAGGACCTACACAACTACTTTTGTTGGTTGGTTGGTTGGTTAGTTAGTCCCCATATCATCCCCATGACACACGGAACTATCACAAAGAGAACTGGTTACTCGCATCAGAAGAAGACAGTCAACAATTTTGGGGCATGCGGTGAGAAGGGGAAAGCTGGAGTATGTCGTCACAACAAGAAGGCTGGAGGGGAAGAGAGGCAGGGAGAGACAGAGAGAAAATGCAGAACAGTTTGAGATCGTGGCAATGAGGAAAGTCGGTAACAGAAATGATTGGAAGCATGAGAGACAGAAGAATGTGGGCAGACATGATCACCAACGCCACACATCAGGGACTATAAGAAGAATAAACTTGTTCATTGGAAATCGTGTATGTACAACCTGTTGCCATCTGTTGTAGTTTGGGGCACACTTAAAGTGTTTAAAACGTCGGTGTCTCTGGCATCGCATTATAACTTTCAGCTTATGTATTGCCTAATGTGTCATCTAACTTCTACGCAGTTAGAGGAAACAAAATA
The DNA here is from genome assembly GCA_963921405.1 of Cepaea hortensis. Lineage (NCBI taxonomy): Eukaryota > Metazoa > Mollusca > Gastropoda > Stylommatophora > Helicidae > Cepaea > Cepaea hortensis. The sequence continues at coordinate 301,084,452 of OY992876.1, forward strand.
CATAATATGTTCAGCGCAAATTTTGTGACATGCCTTCTTTCTTGGACATATATATTCAGAACATTATAGGGTTTGGCGGCCTCTAACGGCCATACCAATTCCTCTTCAAGAGAAACTCAAATGAGCAGACGCTTTCACAAATTTAAACATTACAATTTCAACTACAGGAAACTTGAAGAATGCTTCTTAATATTTGTACTATACGTTACAAGCAGATGTGCAGCATTCTATAAGTTTTTCTTGTATTCAAAGAGTTGTATCTAGATTCTGATCGCAGATTTTAAGAAACCAAAGTATTCCTAACTATAAAATGATGCTTTGAAAATGAAATATTTAGGCTCTATAGAAGCAAACATCTATAAAAGAGAAGGTTGCCTCCCTTGGACTAAATCACAGGGATATTTTGCCCTGGCCATGTGGGTGTACGGGGGAATGAACAGGCTGATAGGCTAGCAGTGTCAACAACCTGGTTTAGACAGACATACAGGGATTCTTCATTTGTACCGCATGAATATCAACTCGTAGGTGTACAAAGGGTAAATGAGTAAATTCGCTTTACTGCGCACTGATTACATTAGGCTCTACGAGCTCACATGAACATGCATATATCATCAACATATCATCACATTATACATTTACAATACTGCTAAGCACATTCTCTATCTATCCTAGCGTAAGTCACTATACTACTGTGCCCTGAAAACTATACAATGGTCAGGGCAAATACATCGACCTGTCTGCTGAGCTGTCCAGTCCCATTTGGCTAAACTTAGCAGCGTTGTCCAGCTGCGGACTTGTGAATCTTCGTGCGCCAGCACTATTGCGTGCTCGGTTACCTCGCACGTAGTACAGTAGCCTGTCACGAGCTACTGTGCTCTAGTTAACACTGTTTACGGGTACTTCCCGTGTTTACTGTCCCCTACTCTAACCTGGGAGTAAATCCCTGTCATGTCCTGCAGTGTCCTCCTTATGACACGTGTGTGTCCTGCTGGATAACTGCTTAAGAGTTCTATCTTCTACTTCTGTCCCTTGAATCTCTATTCCCTGTTCAGGGATGTTATCTCTATCCTATCTTAGTCTTATCCCTAACTCTTATACCCTCCTGTTACTTCTATCCTCAGCTTCTTGACAAGCAGGGAATGCACTTCTTGGTGGTATCTTTCCTATGGACAAGGGGGAGGTGGTTATGCGCTTGTGGGACCAGGCGGAGAAGGCGGAGGAACAGATCGAGAACCCATATGTGGAAAGAATGAGATTGCGGGGGATCGACAGGTGTTCTGGAAGAATCTCAAAACTGAGAAGGAAGACCAGGAGAACATTTAATCAGATAACGGTGGGAACGATTAATAGTATGACTCTTCGCTGGCTGTTGAACGAGGGGACTGAGCACATATGGGCATATCCTGAGTACAGTGATGTCGGTTCTTGACTCAACTCAACTCAACTCACATCGTTGTTAGTGCGCTTGCCTACCAAGACAGTGGTCCGGTTTTTTAAGTCCCAACAGCAGATTTATCGACCAGGACAATTCTGGGGCCGATCCAGCCTAATTAAAATAAGTACCAACATTATTTAGAATTATCTAGAAATTATATGGGAGGTGAGTTGAGTTGATCCCAACGGACAGGCTTCTATCAAAAGTGATTCCCAAGTAATGCAGTCTGCTTTCTCTAAATATATTTCTACCATTTATCGAGAGGCTTTGGAGAGCTTTAACAATCCTATTGTTCAGTGAGCACCACTAGACCTTTATGGGTCTGAGCTGAAACTTAATAAATGTATATGCCGCGGTTGATTCTTTTGTTACAAAGGAAGGGTGGGACTAGCTTATGGAGCTGGAGGACATCCCAGGCAGTCGGCTGCTCAATGTGCGATATGGCGACTTTAATGTACGAAACAGAGACTGGGACAATACCGGGGAAAACAGACAGGGAAATGCCCTTGCAGAAGCCATGGTGGATTCAGAAATAGTCTGCATAAACGATGGGAGGCCAACTAGAATGGGGATGAGACCTGGTGATGTAGACACGACTATTGACCTGGCATTTGTCACCCTGTCGGCAGTATTGAATGTTAAATGGACTATCCTGTGTGATCATGGGAGTGATCATCTACCTTGTTCCCTATTGATTTCTAAGTCCAACAAGACCAACGCTGTTAGGGCATCTCAGCCCTTTAAATATGAGAGTGAATACACCCTTATGGGTCGTCACAGATAGAGGGCATGCAGTGACACTAGCAAAACCTACTTATGTGCAGCCTCCTTGGTGGACCTCCGAGGTAGAACGTGCATGGAAATCCAAGAGAGCAGCAATTAAACAGTGACAGAAAGTGCGGCGGACACCCCAAAGCTCACAAGAGGAAATGGAGAAAGCTTCGCAAAATAAAGAAATCCAAGGTAGAGGAGTTCAAGCGCTGTGCAACAGGGCCCATAAGAGTGAAAAAGGAACACTTTATGAATGAGATTAGAGGAGATAAAACACAGGGAAATTTCTGCAAATTGCATAGACAGATGGAAAGGAAAGATTGTCCTGCCACATTGGGTACAATATACACAGATAGTGGTTCGCGTTTGACAATGGGCAAAGAGAAAGGGGAAGCTTTCCTGTAGAGATTTAGCACTGAAGATCAGAACGATGGGGACATAAGAGGCTAAGTTAGAAATCTATCTGGTACCATTAAAGTTACCTACTGTGAGGATATCATTCAGCTAGACCTGGGGTCACCAAACGTTTTTCTCGGCGAGCCGGACAACTGAAAAAATGACGAGCGCGGGCCGCATACTCATTCTGTACAATACTTGCACCGTCTCCGTGGCGAAGGTCTTACGGACGCGGTTCGTAATCCCGTATACCCGCGTTCGAAACACAGATGCACGTGATCTGGCAGCAGACCGCATTGCGCTGGTTTTTACGCTATGGTATGGGTGTGGATCGTTCAGAAAGCAATGGCAAACTACTGAACGTAAACTTGCCAAGACATCAACAACAGAAAAAATGCTGGTGGTGACTGCCTACGTTTTGTAAAGGATATGCAACTAACGTTAACAACATTTGCAAGCCAGAATGAACGCTCTGGGGAAAAAAAGACGAATAACTAAGTTAATCATGGGTGAATGGCGTGCAATGCACACAAAAAAACAAAGACAACCAACATATTTATTTACTACAAAAGGTTATCAAAGAAGGCAACGTTAGCAACAAAGATAGTTACATCAGACCTAGTGTGCACATATCCGAATCTCACAAACTAAGCAGCAAAAAAGGTTAGTGAGATTTGTGAAGCTGATATTTGGCTTTCAAGATTTCATCCATGTTTGGTTTGGAATTGCAGCATCCAATCTAGAGAACTGCTTTCAAATGTTCATCAGTCAATCTCGTTCGATGTATTGATTTCACATATCTCATTTTTGAAAATGTTTGTTCACAGACATAAGTTGTTCCAAACACTGATACCATTTTTTTTTCCATATCCTTTACAGGACATCGCTGTCAACATCAGCATCTTTCAGCTCATTGTTGATTTCTTGGCAAGATTACGCTCAGTAGTTTGTCATTGCTTTCTGAGCAACCAGCTCACATACCCCGTAAGTTACCGACGTGGAGAGAACCGCTACCAATTCTCGCTCACATCACGTTTCTTACGAGAGTATGCGGGATTACGGAGACATTAGTGTAATCCCCAGACCAGGGAGACCGGCACTGATGCCATACCAGCGGCAGATTGCTTCAGTTTCGGAAACTCAACATCAGCTAAGCAGCGTTAAAATTCACCACGTTTTCCTTCTCTGTGCTTCGCTTTCAACAAGTCATTCGCTTGCAAATCAGTGAGCTTCAACTGTAGTTCAACTGACACATCATCAAGGTTACAATCAAACTGATTCTGGAACAGAAGAATGTCACTTTCAATTCTGTAAAGATCTGAAAATCTCTCCAAACAAATGCTTCTTCAAGTCACGAATAATTATTTTTCAGAAAATCGAGTTTGACATCTTCGGAGATTGAAGCGAAAAACTCTTTAAAACAGTGAAAATGAGAAAAGTTTTGAGAAAAGAGATTATCCTTTCCCTGAAGTTTCAAATTCAGATCATTCATGTTTGATGTGATGTCGACCAAAAATTGCAACTTTGACAGCCAAGTAGGATCTGGCAGCTGTGGATCAGCTCTATTGTTTTCAGTGAGGAATACGTCTATTTCGTTTCGGAGTTTGTAAAAACGAAACAGGACTTGACCACAGACGAGCCACACTCACTGATGTGTGATAAGGCAATTCACAGAAGTCAGGATCAATTTCTTCAAGAAACGCCTTTAATTGACGGAGACTGAGTGCATATCACCGAATGAAGTTCACAGCAGTAACGACTGGTTTCAGTACACAAGAAATGTCTAAGTCTTTTCCCACAGAGTGCTTGCTGATGTATGATGCAGTGTATGAACAGAGCGCATGGAATTTGCGAGTCCTGATTTGTACCAACAGACTCTTCCTCACTCCAGCCATGTTTTTCCTTCATCAAAGCTGATTCCACTGAATGTTATAATTTGTGCACTTCCATTAAAATGTCTTTTCCTGTTGTTGTTCCATGCATGCTGCAAACGGATGCCAACTCTTCAATTATCTGAAAGTCCACATTGACACCCCAAATGAACACGAGAAGTTGTGACGTACTCGAGATATCAGTAAACTCATACAGCGCCAGAGAATACCACAGCACGTTCCTAGTTTTCTCACGTATCAGTAGCACTATGTTCTCTCCAAATTCTTCTGTTCTTCGCACAGCTGAACTTGCCGTTAGGCAGATAGTTCCAAACAAATCGGCTTTCTCAGGACACAAGTCATTTGCTACTTCCATAATACACTCTTTGATGAAGTTGCCATCAACTTTTTTCCTCGTTCTGCAATCTTATACACAATGTTATAGCTTGTAAGAGTGACAGATTCTTTTTCAGCAAACTTTCTCTTGAAGTGATTTCTTTGTGTTTCAAAACCACGTTTCATGGACTCATATTTCTCAGAGCTTAACTTTTCAGAAAACGTTCAATACGTTGATAGATGTTTTGTTTCGTAATGACACCGAAGATTGTAGTTTTCCATATGGCAACACTTTAGCCGCATATTACGCAAGTGGTATTCCGGTCCTT
>OY992876.1:301094589-301194589 GCA_963921405.1 Cepaea hortensis
GCCAGAGAGACCGGCTCTACGCAGTTAGAGAAACAAAAAATACATATTCTGTTCAGTGCAAAGTTTGTGACATGCCTTCTTTCTTGGACATCCGCACTCATACAATATATTCAGTACATTATAGGGTTTGGCGGCCTCTAACGGCCATACCAATTCCCCTTCAAGAGAAACTCAAATGAGCGAGATGCTTTCACAAATTTAAACATTACAATTTCAACTACAGGAAAATTGAAGAATGTTTCTTAATATTTGTACTATACGTTACAAGCAGATGTGCAGCATTCTATAAGTTTTTCTTGTATTCAAAGATTTGTATCTAGATTCTGATCGCAGATTTTAAGGAATCAAATATTTCTAACTATAAAATGATGCTTTGAAAATGAAATATTTAGGCTCTATAGAAGCACACATCCATAAAAGAGAAGGTTGCCTCATTTTGACTAAATCATGGGGATATTTTGCCCTGGCCATGCGGGAGTACAGGGGAATGAACAGGCTGATAGGCTAGCAGGGAATGCACCTCTTGTTGGTATCTTGCCTATGGACAAGAGGGAGGTGGTCATGCGCTTGTGGGACCCGGTGGAGAAGGCGGAGGAACAGATCGAGAACCGATGTGTAGAAAGAATGAGATTGCGGGGGATCGGCAGCGGTTCTGGAAGAATCTCAAAACTGAGAAGGAAGACGACCAGGAGAACATTTAATCAGATAACGGTTTGAACGATTAGTAGTATGACTTTTCGCTGACTGTTGAACTAGGGGACTGGGCACATATGAGAATGTCCCGAGTGCAGTGATGTCGGTTCTTGACTCAACTCAACTCAACTCACATCGTTGTTAGTGCGCTTGCCTACCAAGACAGTGGTCCGGTTTTTTAAAGTCCCAACAGCAGGTTTATCGACCAGGACAATTCTGGGGCCGATCCAGCCTAATTAAAATAAGTACCAACATTATTTAGAATTATCTAGAAATTATATGGGAGGTGAGTTGAGTTGATCCCTAAAGGACAGGCTTCTATCCAAAGTGATTCCCAAGTACTGCATTGTGCTTTCTCTAAATATATTTATACCGTTTATCGAGAGGCTTGGGGGAGTTTTAACAATCCTATTGTTCAGTGAGCACCACTAGACCTGTATGGGTCTGAGCTGAAACTTAATAAATGTATATGCCGCGGTTGATTCTTTTGTTACAAAGGAACGATGGGACTAGCTTATGGAGCTGGAGGACATCCCAGGCAGTCGGCTGCTCAATGTACGATGTGGCGACTTTAATGTACGAAACAGTGACTGGGACAATACCGGGGAAAACCGACAGGGAAATGCCCTTGCAGAAGCCATGGTGGATTCAGAAATAGTCTGCATAAATGATGGGAGGGCAACTAGAATGGGGATGAGACCTATTGATGTGGACACGGCTATTGACCTGGCATTTGTTGCCCTGTCGGCAGCATTGAATGTTAAATGGACTATCCTGTGTGATCATGGGAGTGACCTATTGATTTCTAAGTCCAACAAGACCAACGCTGTTAGGGCATCTCAGCCCTTTAAATATAAGATGGAATACACCTTTATGGGTCGTCACAGATAGAGGGCATGCAGTGTCACTAGCAAACCTACTTATGTGCAGCCTCCTTGGTGGACCTCCGAGGTAGAACGTGCATGGAAATCCAAGAGAGCAGCAATTAAACAGTGACAGAAAGTGCGGCTGACACCCCAAAACTCACAAGAGGAAATGGAGAAAGCTTCGCAAAATAAAGAAAGCCAATGTAGAGGAATTCAAGCGCTGTGCAACAGAGCCCATAAGAGTGAAAAGGGAATACTTTATGAATGAGATTTTTTTTTTTTTTTTTGGCATATCCTTTTACAGGACATCGCTGTCAACAGCAGCATCTTTCAGCTGTCTGTTGATCTCTTGGCAAGATTACGCTCAGTAGTTTGCCATTGCTTTCTGAGCGGCCGGCTCAGTATCCCGAAAGTCACCAGCGGGTGTCGAACCGCTCCCAGTTCTCCCCCGCTACGAGACTCTGCGTGATAAACGGGATTACGGAGAAAGTGTTGTAACCCCTCAGCCAGAGAGACCGGCATGAATGAGATTAGAGGAGATAAAACAGAGGGAAATTTCTGCAATTTGCATAGACAGATGGAAAGGAAAGATCGTCCTGCCACAGTGGGTACAATATACAGAGGTAGCGGTTCGCGTTTGACAATGGGCAAAGAGAAAGGGGAAGCTTTCCTGTAGAGATTTAGCACTGAAGATCAGAACGATGGGGACATCAGAGGCTAAGTTAGAAATCTATCTGGTACCATTAAAGTTACCTACTGTGAGGATATCATTCAGCTAGACCTGGGGTCACCAAACGTTTTTCTCGGAGGGCCGGACAACTGAAAAAATGACGAGCGCGGGCCGCATACTCATTCTGTACAATACTTGCACCGCCCTCCGTGGCGAAGGTCTTACGGACACGGTTCGTAATCCCGTATACCCGCGTTCGAAACACAGATGCGCGCGATCTGGCAGCAGACCGCATTGCGCTGGTTTTTTACGCTAAGGTATGGGTGTGGGTCGTTCAGAAAGCAAAGGCAAACTACTGAAAGTAAACTTGCCAAGACATCAACAACAGCAAAAAATGCTGGTGTTGACTGCCTACGTCCTGTAAAGGATATGCAACTAACGTTAACAACATTTGCAAGCCAGAATGAACGCCCTGGAAAAAAAAAGACAAATAACTAAGTTAATCATGCGTGAATGGCGTGCAATGCACATAAAAAAACAAAGACAACCAACATCATTATTTACTACAAAAGGTTATCAAAGAAGGCAACGTTAGTAACAAAGATAGTTACATCAGACCTAGTGTGCACATATCCGAATCTCACAAACTAAGCAGCACAAAAGGTTTGTGAGATTTGTGAAGCTGATATTTGGCTTTCAAGATTTCATCCATGTTTGGTTTGGAATTGCAGCATCCAATCTAGAGAACTGCTTTCAAATGTTCATCGGTCAATCTCGTTCGATGTATTGATTTCACATATCTCATTTTTGAAAATGTTTGCTCACAGACATAAGTTGTTCCAAACACTGATACCATTGTGTTTTCATATCCTTTACAGGACATCGCTGTCAACATCAGCATCTTTCAGCTGATTGTTGATTTCTTGGCAAGATTACGCTCAGTAGTTTGTCATTGCTTTCTGAGCAACCGGCTCACATACCCTCAAGTTATCGACGTGGAGAGAACCGCTACCAATTCTCGCTTACATCACGTTACTTACGAGAGTATGCGGGATTACGGAGACATTAGTGTAAATCCCCAGACCAGGGAGACCGGCACTGATGCCATATCAGCGGCAGATTGCTTCAGTTTTGGAAACTCAACATCAGCTAAGCAGGGGTAAAATTCAACACGTTTTCCTTCTCTGTGCTTCTCTTTCGACAAGTCATTTGCTTGCAAATCAGTGAGTTTCAACTGTAGTTCAACTGGCACATTATCAAGGTTACAATCAAACGGATTCTGGAACAGAAGAATGTCACTTTCAATTCTGTCAAGATCTGAAAATCTCTCCAAACAAATGCTTCTTCAATTCACGAATAATTATTTTTCGGAAATTCGAGTTTGACATCTTCGGCGATTGTAGCGCAAAACTCTTTGAAATAGTGAAAATGAGAAAAGTTTTGAGAAAAGAGATCATCCTTCCCCTGAAGTTTCAAATTCAGATCATTCATGTTTGATGTGATGTCGACCAAAAATAACTACTTTGACATCCAAGTAGGATCTGGCAGCTGTGGATCAGCTCTATTGTTTTCAGTGAGGAAAACGTCTATTTCGTTTCGGAGCTTGTAAAAACGAAACAGCAGCTGAGCCACACTCACTGATGTGTGATAAGGCAAATCACAGAAGTCAGAATCAATTTCTTCAAGAAACATCTTTAACTGACGGAGATTGAATGCATATCCCCGAATGAATTTCACAGCAGAAACGACTGGTTTCAGTACACAAGAAATGTCTAAGTCTTTCCCCACAGAGTGCTTGCTGATGTATGACGCAGTGTATGAACAGAGCGCTTGAAATTTGCGAGTCCTGATCTGTACCATCAGACTCTTCCTCACTCCAGCCATGTTTTTCCTCCATCAAAGCTGATTCCACTGAAGGTTATAATTTGTGCACTTCCATTAAAATGTCTTTTCCTGTTGTTGTTCCATGCATGCTGCAAACGGATGCCAACTCTTCAATTATCTGAAAGTCCAAATTGACACCCCAAATGAACACGAGAAGTTGTGACGTACTCGAGAGATCAGTAGACTCATACAGCGCCAGAGAATACCAATGCACGTTCCTAGTTGTCTCGCGTATCTGTAGCACTATGTTCTCTCCAAATTCTTCTGTTCTTCGCACAGCTGAACTTGCCGTTAGGCAGATAGTTCCAAACAAATCGGCTTTCTCAGGACACAAGTCATTTGCTGCTTCCATAATACACTCTTTGATGAAGTTGCCATCAACTGTTTTCCTCGTTCTGCAATCTTATACACAATGTTGTAGCTTGTAAGAGTGACAGATTCTTTTTCAGCAAACTTTCTCGTGAAGAGATTTCTTTGTGTTTCAAAACCACGTTTCATGGACTCATATTTCTCAGAGCTTAACTTTTCAGAAAACGTTCAATACGTTGATAGATGTTTTGTTTCGTAATGACACCGAAGATTGTACTCTTTCTATATGGCAACACTTTAGCTGCATATTACGCAAGTGGTTTTCCGGTCCTTTTTTCCACAAAGAAGTACTTTACTCACCATTCTTCATTGAAAACGCGACACTCATCGTCCACTTTTCTTTTCTTAGTAGCCATAATGAAGGGTGAAGTACACGGTATCTGAAAATGAAAAAGACATTGAATTAGAAAAATAATTAAAGTCTTATTGACACACAAGAAAAGCAGGCGACAAGGGGTAACTTGTGAAGCTACGGCTCACCATAGGTATATATAAAGTTTATAGGTACCTATGGTAATAAAATATATCTCATAATAAGGTTTGTAAAATATATAAATAGGGCCGGCCTAAATAAACAGCCTAGAGCAGAGTTATTCAACCGGGGTTCCGAGAGTGGCAGCCAGGGGTTTCACGGAAACAGACCGAAATCGCCTAAATGCAACATTTCTGCCCATCTGGTTTATTACATAAAGTAGGACAGACACTTGGATCATCGCATAGAGTTTCTTTAGCAACGTAAACATTTGCGTAAGGATCTGCTCCAGCGAAAAGACTGATAAACACTGGCCTAGCGACCAGCTCGATTAACACCTTGGCCGGGGAATTCTTCTCAGCTGGGAATAATATTTTCGTAATAACACGAGGATTCTATGGCATTTTTATGCTATGTTTGCTGCTTTATTGCCTCTATTCACACCTATAGCTCACTTACCTATCACTGTCTAACATAGAAATCCTTGTTATATATCTATTAAATGGATGACTGGCAAAAATAAGTAAATATTTCTGGAGCATTGGACTTGTGTTGACAGCCGGACGCATCTGGGGGGAAGGAAAGATGTGTGTGTGTGTGTGTGTGTGTGTGTGTGTGTGTGTGTGTGTGTGTGTGTGTGTGTGTGTGTGTGTGTGCTTGTGTGTGTGTGTGTGTGAAAGTGTTAGGTAGGACATAGTTAGGACAGGAGACAGAAGAGGGGTAGGGACAGATAGGACGTATATAAGGACATCGACAAGGGAGTAGATAGAGTAGAGACAGACCGCAAGGGATAACTTAGAACAGTTATAAGACAGGACTTAGATGATGACACGGACGTGTCATATCTAGGACACCAGCGAACCAACCCCGAGGATAGGACGGTGAACGCTAGTTCACGGGACAACACCCGTAAACAGACTTAACAGTAGTACAACCCAAGGTTGACATGAACAAGAATACTGTACGACGTGACGATTGGTACAGCACGATGTTTTGCTGACCGCACGGAGTTTAGGGCGACGAGGGCAGCGAGTGGACTGAACTTAGTCAGACAGGACAGGACAGTCTTCCAGACAGGACACGTGTGATTTTCCGAGAGCCAATGTGTAGTTTACGAGGGCGCATGTTATAGATAGCGAGTGTGAGATTGTATTTGAGTATGTACGAGTTTTGTGAGGAAAGGCGACCTCTGTATATTTAGTCAGGCAATCACCGCCTGATCCTGAGTGTGTAAATATATCAGGTTCGCCTGAAATAAAGTATACAAAGTCCATTCACACATGAAGTTTCTTTGAGGTGTGGATGAAGTGGCGAGAGTGTCTGTATGCAATTTGAGATGTTGACAAGCAGCCAAACATGGTGTCAGAATTCACAACCGACAAGAATGTGTAAACGCGATTATGATGAATGTTTCAGATCAGAACGAAAGTTGGAGATCAGAGTATAAGTGGGAAATAGCTAGTTTTGAATAACGAAGACACAAACGATTGCACGGTTTATTGCCTGGCATATTTCGCTGCCTCTCGTCAGGTACATACTGCAGAAATCACACAACTTACGTGAATTAACTAGATAAATCCCTGAAGTTGAAATATACACATATTCGCACAGTAATGTCACTTATCTACGACGATAATTTTAAGCTGACTAACATGTCTTTCTGTTTACACAATTCTGGCTTGCGTTGATAGATCATAATTGCTTCTGCAAATTTTAACAAGCGAGTTTTTTGTGTGTTAAACAACACGCGAAATGCAGTGATTCTGTCCACCGCATGGCCACTTTTGACAATGTGCCTACCGATTGAAGACGCCGGGAGCTTCCGGTGTGTCGGCCCCACGAGGCTAGCATCTCCTGTGTGTTGTATCTTGTTGACCCATTGAGGTATGTGTTCTGACACCCGTTTGTTAAGCTGTCTCTCTCTTTGATTGCTGGTGTAGGAATCGGTACGGTTTTATATCTAATGACTGGAGTTGCTGCACAGAATGTTCGACCTACTGCTGTAGTAAGCCGGTCTTGTAGACGTTGCATTACGTCATCCCCTCGAAAGGTTAGCTGGATGAATACCTTGAGTTTATGGACTGTAGTTACATCTGCTTTGGGTTTGGGCTGTTAACAGTGGCGCTTTATAAATCCTGTGGACTACCCATTCAGGTTTAAGACTTTCTTCAGAGTTTCAAATTCCTCTGTCAGTGTGTCCTGGGTGAATATCTTTCTAGCACGGTCAAACAACGACCGTACTAAGCCCTGTTTGTACTGGACAAGTGTGAAGCTCTGAAAATTCACTGTGCGAATATATGTATATTTCAACTTGAGGGATTTATCTAGTTAATTCACGTAAGTTGTGTGATTTCTGCAGTATGTACCTGACGAGATACCGCGTAATATGCTATGCAATAAATCGTGCAATCTATTGTTTGTGTCTTCGTTATTCAAATTCACTACGGGAAAACATTGTTTTGAATAGCTAGTTTTGTTTGAGTTTGAAGAAGGCATAAGTGAAGGAAAGATTACGAGAGAGTGCAAATTGTTAAAACGCATTAAATGGTGATAACTATGTTATGTAAAATGTTTGCACAAATACGTTTCAGTTGATGCCCCAAGCCAATGAAGACTACACGACACATACAATACGACAACAGACACGACGACAGACAAAATTAACAATATTTCGTATTCCAGGTTTCCTGCCTGAAGAAACGACTAGACAGACAAATTGTACATTGCATTATCAATATTTTCGTTGGGTATTAATTGTTCTTGCTCTACACACAGAGTAAAAGTTTTGCTAACATCCCGTGTTGTGTGACAGGGAAGAACTAGAAGATAACTCACGAGAACGTGGAAAGCTGAAATTGTCAAAAGCATCAGATAATTACCCTATTTCTTTGACTTTGCACATTAAGGCAGCATCTTTTTTTTTTTTTTTTTTGGTGTATTTTTCTCAATGCTGTATAAATTGTCAGTTGTACTCGTATTTAACAGTGTAAAATTTGATTTTGTGAAAAATCGAGTGGAACGTGTGTAAAATAACCAATAACAATGTCTACATTAAAAGAATGCATAGAAGCTGGAAAAGATCTAGGGTTTAGTGGAGACAAATTAGAACAGTGGGCAAAGAAAGAGTACAAGGAACATACGGATAGAATAGCAGCAACTGACAAAGAGGAAAGGGTACAGGAACGAGCGCATAAAAAAGAGCTAGCGGAGTTGGCTGAAGCCATCAAATTGAAGGAGCTAGCAGATGCCACCAAACTAAAAGAATTAGAACTAGCTCAAAGAGCAGAAGAAACGAAATTAAGAAAAAATAGCTAGAAATTGAGGCACAGACCCAGTTAAAAATAAAGGAACTGGAGGTAGAGTCCCATGTGCACATTGCAGCTACTAAGTTGAAAAGTAGAGAAGAGGAAAATAAGTACAGCAAATACAAAGGGATAGTGAAACCCTTCTGTCAAGGTGATTCCATTTCTGCGTGGTCCGAAAATGTAGAGTTTCAGTTAAAGTTCCAGGAAATACCAAGAGAACACTGGGCCATGATATTTATGAAGAACTTGTCAGGGGAGCCCTTAAAGGTAATAGAGTCTATTACCCAAGAACTAAGGAATGACTACGATTATATTCACCATCGTATTATGCAGCATTTCCTTTTAGATGCCCCAGGGTATCAAGTTCAGTTTTCCAAATTGAAACACAAAACAATGAAACCTTCATTCACTACGTCTCTCATGTGCAAGACTTATACAATAAGTGGCTGAACGCTGCAAAGATTAATAAGAACTACGAAAAACTTAGGGACTTAATGATTATGGACAAAATTATTTCAACCATCCCAAGTCCCTTTGCCAATTTCTTACAGCAAGCTAATGTAGAGTCTTTAGAGCAGTTACAGAAAAGGGGATCAGCTTATTTTTCATCTAACAAGGATATATTTAAAGCTAACATCGAAGAGAGTGAGATAGTCGCAGCTGCCAGTAGTAAACCCCAAAAACCTTTCAAATTTAGAGAGAGACAGAAAACTATTCCACCACAGTGTCCATACTGTAAATTTTCGCACGACCAGTTTGGGATGTGTGATTCTAATCCAAATTATCAATCTCATCTAGAGATGATGATAAAGAAACAGCAGAATAAGAGAGAAACCTACAGAAATGCTTCTTTTGCCATTCTTACGGGTATTATAGTTCACGTTGTAAAGGGCGCCATAGATTGAGAGCGGTAAATGCTGTACTTATTGACTCATCGAGTGAAAGTGAAAGTGAGCAAGGAGAAATGCTAGAGAGTGGAGAAAATGTTGTAGCAGCGATTGATGTACTTAATTACGATAGATGTGCAACTTGTCATCAGTTTCATGAAGACGGAGTACTGAAATAAGGGCACACCGTGCCGTTTTCAAGTGAAAACGCAAATGCAGCAGTTGCCTCCAGAGGCAAACTAGAGTTCCACTATGTAATGGTGAATTATAAGCCGTGCCAACTCTTGATCGACAGCGGAAGTACCTTGATCGGTCTAAGAAAGGAACTGGCTAAGCCAGAGGACTATACAGGCGAGTTCGTGAATTGCCGAACTTTTTCAGACAATATAGAGAAGTACTCATTAGCCACAGCTCGTATAAATACTCCTTTCTTATCCGGCACATTTACATGCGCCATCTTGCATAACCCGTGTACTGATCTGATAATCTGGTGTCTGCCAGAAGTGAAGAAATGTACCACTAACGAAATAAAAGCCTGGAGAGAAACCTATTCCAATAAGGCTAACGCTATAACTAGGTCTGAAACAAACAGACATCAAGACGACCTACAGAAAGAAATGCTCCATCTCATTTCACCTAGTGGTACTCTGGACAACACCACCACAGAAGAGTTCATAAAGGCGCAACGCGCCGATCCAACAGTGTCACTCTATTTTAGATTTGTATGTGAAAAACCCAAACTAACGAAAAATGCTTCGTGGTATTTTAGATTGAAAAATCGTATTCTCACCAGAACATACAAGAGAGATAACCACGAAATCAAGCAAACTGTTCTACCATTGAAACATCGACAAACAGTCTTACGAATCGCACCCGATTCGCCGTTTGCTGGCCATATGGGTTATGACCAAACGAGAGCCATAATTTTATCTCATTTCTATTGGCCTAAATTTTGTACAGATATAAAACATTACTGTCGTTCTTGTACTATTTGTCAACATTTAGTTAAAAAGGGTAAACATGTCACAGCAGAGGTCCAAGCAACAACACTAGCCTCTAGACCGTTTGAGTGTGTCGCTGTGGACATAGTTGGACCATTAAGTCATGTGTCTAACAAAGGAAATCGTTATATTCTAACTCTCGTGGATTTCTGTTCATGCTGGCCAGAAGCTATGGCATTAAAATACATCAGTTCCAAAGATGTAGTCAACGTTTTTCTACATCTATTTTCCCGTTTCGGATTCCCCCAAACCATCTTATCCGACAGAGGGACACAATTCATATCAGCTGCAACGCAAGCTTTTACAAAATTGCTAGGCATCAAACAGTGTTTCACTAGCCCAAATCGACCGGCTACGAATGGAATTGTGGAGAAGATTAACGGGGATCTTAAACATATGCTGGCGAAGGTGACAGCAGAGAACCCATCTGATTGGGATACACTGTTACCAACAGTGTTGTTCGCCTACAGAGAAGTCCCGCAAGCAAGCACGGGCTTCTCACCATTTGAGCTAGTGTACGGGGCAAACCCACGAGGACCCCTTAACATCCATCATCAGCTGTTAACCAACACCTCAGATACCCCACAACCAGTATCACCATATGAGGTAGTCACAGACACACGCGATAAGATCATGAAGGCGTGTGCCTTAGCGAAAACATCTTTGGAACACAAAGGACAGATGTACCGCCAATATGCCAATAAAGGTGCAAAAACCTTACAGCTTGCACCTGAACAAGAGGTTTTATTACTATTACCTGATAAGAGTGACCTATTATTAACATCATGGCAAGGGCCGTTCAAAGTAGTGAGAAAAGTATCTAATGTTGACTATGAAATATCACTGAACAACAAACTCAAGATATTCCATATCAACATGCTCAAACCATACTACTCTAGACAAGAACAGCAGACAGAAGACGAACACAGTGCAACTACAACAAGCAACCAGACAGAAGACGAACACAGTGCAACTACAGCAACCAACCAAACAGAAGTCGAACACGGTGCAACCACAGTAATCAACCAGACAGAGAACGATGACGTTGAACTACCAGTACCGACAGTTGACACTACAACGACGATTAACAGCATACATCTGGGACCGAAAATGACAGACGAACAAAACCAACAGACAATTGCATTACTGACAGAATACAAACAAATTTTTTTCAGACATTCCAGGTAGGACAGATACGATACAACACTCCATCATTCTCTCTGACTATACTCCTATTAAATGTCGACCATACTCCATCCCTCTGAACTGTAGGGATAATCTCGACAAGGAAATTCTTAGTCTTGAATCTTGTGGGATAATTCAGAAATGCCAATCAGAATACTCCTTTCCCATCGTCTTAGTGAAAAAGAAGGATTCTACTATCAGACACTGCGTCGACTACAGAAAACTTAATTCAGTAACGAAGACAGACGCAGAACCTATCCCTTCCTGTGACGATCTGATCCTAAACATGTCAACTTCTACCATCTTTTCAAAACTTGACCTAACTAAAGGCTATTGGCAAATTCCTATGCATAAAGATTCCATCCGTCTTACTGCCTTTGCAACACCTTTAGGTCTTTAAGAGTGGCGTTTTCTTCCTTTCGGCCTTCGCAATGCGCCTGCGACTTTTGTCCGTCTTACCAGGGAGCTCTTGCATGGAGTAACAAACACCCAAACTTATATAGACGACATTTGTGTACATACAACAGACTAGACGACACACATACAAACCTTAAGATTGGTCTTCGAAAGAATTAAGTTGTTTGGACTTACAGTCAAACCAACCAAAGTGGAGTTGGCACTGGAGGAGATAGATTTCGTAGGCCATACTATATCAAAGGGCCACTTGAAAAGTGATGACAAAATTGTAACTAAAATTTTGAACCTCACGATGCCAACAACCAAGAAGCAAGTGAGAAGTTTACTTGGTTTAGTGAATTACTACAACAAATTTATTCCTAATTTGGTTCAGATTACCAGTGTATTTTCTGATTTATTGAAATTGAATGCAAAAATAAATGTACAAGATGCTACTTTAACTAGTGCAATGTCAAAACTAAAGTATCATTTCAGTAATATCCCTATTTTGAAATTACCTAACCCAAAATTACAATATACTCTTAGGACTGATGCGAGCACCAATACCATTTCTGGCGTGCTCCTACAAGAGTATGATGGAATCCTTCATCCAGTGTTGTATGTAAGTCGCAAGCTCACCCCAACAGAATCCAAATACGATGTTTCTCAGTTGGAGGTACTAGCGATTGTATATTGTGTTAGTAAATTACATAGATTTCTGGAAGGAATACATTTTGTCGTCAAACTGATAATTCCCCGTTGTTAGCGATGGAAACAGGGATCCCGAAGAATAACAGAATTTACCGTTGGTCCCTGATACTCCAGAACTACTCATTTTCTGTAAGGCACATAAAGGAAAGCAAGAATACGTTAGCAGACTTGCTAACCAAACCCTCAAACTTTGAAGTGCAACAGGAGAAGGACGACGTTACATCGTCACCAGCATCTGCAATTACGACAGATTAGCCATTGTATATAAAACTGTGATAGTAAGGTTAAGACAGAAGAATGACGTTACACCGTCACCGGCATCTGCAGAAACTATAGACTATCCAGTGTATATAGAACTGTGTTAATAAGAGTAAGACAGAAGGGCGACGTTACATCGTCACCGGCATCTGCAGATGCGATAGAAATTAACAAGTGTAAATAGACTGTGGTAATGATTTAGCACAGAGGAAGACGCGACATCATGACCTTCACCTGGAGCTACGACCAAGTTAGTTAGATAGTGTGTTAATATAACATGTATTGATTTATAATGCATAACATTATTTTTAATTAAGTTGCACGATTAAATAAATTTTCTTTACTTTTAGAATACACTTAGAGAAATGTGACAGTAATCGGAATTAAATTAGTTTTAGTGTTAGTTAAAGTCAGTTACTTACACTTAAAGATAGACAATAGTTAAACCATTAACACCTTTACACTACTATAAATATAACATAGAGGTCTCTTATGAGACTACTGTCTTAAAAGTTAATGATAGTCATTAGCTAGGATAACTTAATTTAGTTATAATTGAGATTAGTTGGCAATTAAATGTAGTTAGAATTTATTAGGCTCATTTACAACATTGTACTTTAAGGGAGCCAACACATTTCTCCTACATCTTGTTTAGTTAGTGAAATTACCTTTCCTTAGTTAGGAACACCCATTAGAGCAAATTATATAAAACAATTTAGTTAGAATAGTTCGTTCCTTAGCATTGCCTTAAGCAATCCAACAACGTTGTAAATACTTTAGTTTAATATAAAAGTACTATTAAAAGGCACTACTAGTCGGCTCAATAATTGTGCAAAACGAGCCATTTTTATTTTAATGAGAAAAATAGTTTTAAACTTGCAAGTTTTGAATCAGTGAACAAAATACGAGTGGAAGGAAGAGTGAACAGATTAAATATATTATGAATGTTCAGTGGTGCATTTTTTCCGCACAATTGAGTTTTTTATGAATTGTCTTCGGCTTCTGTGTAACACATGTGAGCGTGTAGTTTTATATGTGTTGCAGCCACTATTGCATTACAGCTATAGGAATGTTTTCCAGCGTCTCAGTTCGGCGACGCATCTCACAAATCAAGCATAGGCATTTATTTGTGACTTGCACAAACCTACCTGCGACACTTGAAAGCTTTAAACACATGGATTATTAACATACACTTATGTTTCTAATTTAAACATACATAAAGTATAAATTAACACGCATACAAACAGGAATACAAACAGATAAAATTGCAGACAGCAGGATTTTGTAAGGGAGAGTACACATGCACAGGGGACACAATAGACTTATAGAAATGTTGATGACACAGTTAAGAGTTTATCCGCAAGCGGAAGTCAGATAGGTGAACATCAGCAAACGCACAACTTGTAACAGATGTTGAGGTACATCGCACGGGAGATATGAATTTTATATTCATGAATTGTTTCCATAACAGGAACAATCTTTTCGGGATATCGGTTATTGATAGTGTTTTAAAAACAAACTGGCCTTGGTTCAATACAGCTTCCAAGAGTGTAATGTGGAAGAGTAGAGACTCTTATTAACAGTACAGGTGTGGAACACTGATCATAAACCAGTGGGTAAATACATCAACTGGGTAGCAGACCTGTATAAGTCAGGAGTGGTACCTAAGGACATGAGTAGGGAACTCCTACAAACACCTTGACAAATTAGACCCAACTAATTTTTTATATGCTTCGACGACATTGTGTCACACCTACTAGTTTAAATTTGGTGACGCAATACGGGGGAGCCACGGAAGTATGTCAAAGTGTTAGGTAGGACATAGTTAGCACAGGAGACAGAAGAGGGGTAAGGAGAGATAGGACGTAGATAAGGACCTCGACAAGGTAGATAGAGTAGAGACAGACCGCAAGGGATAACTTAGAACAGTTATAAGACAGGACTTAGATGAGGACACGGACGTGTCATATCTAGGACACCAGCGGGCCCAACCCCGAGGATAGGACGGGGAACGCTAGTTCACGGGACAACACCCGTAAACAGAGTTAGCAGTAGTACAACCCAAGGTTGACATGAACAAGACTACTGTACGACGTGACGAGTGGAACAGCACGGGGATTTGCTGACCGCACGGAGTTTAGGGCGACGAGGGCAGCGAGTGGACTGAACTTAGTCAGACGGGACAGGACAGTCTTCCAGACAGGACACGTGTGATTTTCCGAGAGCCAATGTGTAGTTCACGAGGGCTCATGTTATAGATAGCGAGTGTGAGATTGTATTTGAGTATGTACGGGTTTTGTGAGGAAAGGCGACCACTGTATATTTAGTCAGGCAATCACCGCCTGAGTGTGTAAATATATCAGGTTCGCCTGAAATAAAGTATACAAAGTCCATTCGCACATGAAGTTTCTTTGAGGTATGGATGAAGTGGTGAGAGTGTCTGTATGCAATTTGAGATGTTGACAGTGTGTGTGTGTGTGTGTGTGTGTGTGTGTGTGTGTGTGTGTGTGTGTGTGTGTGTGTGTGTGTGTGTGTGTCTGTGTGTGTGTGTCTGTGTGTGTGTGTTGCTCTTGAAACCATGGTAATGTCAGAGCGTAGGCGGCGCTGCAACGAGCCGGAGATTGACTTGGGATGGTGTGAAATAAGTAAACATTACAATAAACAAGAACATCTAGATACAATAATTTATAATTGAAAATTATAAATTTAAGACACATAGTAGCCAGGAAGTCTCCGCTCGTGTGAATCAATCAATCAATCAATCCGGTCCCGTCTCCACAATGAAGGTTGGCTACAATGGATCTCTAACACTTGCTCTCGCCTTGACTGTTTATTATATCAGGCTGATGTTCGTCCATCACTTGATGTTATCTTCCCACTTGTAGCGTTGTGTACCTCTTGCTCGCTTGCCTTCAGCCTTGCCCTCTAGTATGGTTTTTATAAGAGTACCATGTCTTTTAACGTGGCCGAAATATTGCACTTGCTTCTTCTTTGTTTCTTTCATCAGCTATCTCTGCATTCCCAGTTTCTCTAGAACCTCTGCATTTGATTGATTTTGTTTCCACGAAATAAGACATAATCGTCTGTATATCCACATATCTAATGCATCTATGCGACTTTCTAGTTGCTTGTTCAATGTCCAAGCTTCCGCGCCATACAGTAATGTTGAATATACGTATTATTTGACAATTATCATTTTTAATGCGCTATTAATTTCTTTAGATGTTAATACTGATTTTGTTTGGAGATCACCTATTATCTATATATATTTAAAAGACAATGTTTGTATGTTTATTTATATGTTTGTTTGTTTGTTTGTTTGTTTGTTTTGGTTTGTCCTTTATGCGTTCCCGAACGGTCCATCCGATTGAGATGAAATTTTGTACAGATGTTGTTCTCACTCCCGCGGAGCCAACTGACATAGGTTGTGAGCTTAAAATCATCATTTTTTCCTCAAGCAAGAAAGAAAAAGGCATTACGAGCTTCAGAAACAGGCCGCCTGTGGCCCGCCATCTTGCTCCAAGGGAACTCACTCTCTGATGAAACCATAAATTGGTTATGAACAGTAATGTTTCTTTGTGTGTGCGTGTGTCTTTTATGCGTTCCCGAACGGTCCATCCGATTGAGATGAAATATTGTACAGATGTTTTCTCACTTCCGCGAATCCAACTGAAATACGAGCATAGGGAACGGGAAAGGGAGCATCAGAAACAGACGAGCAACGGGAACGGAAGCAGGGGCCGAACGCGTACTCTGTGCGCTTAGAGAAATGTATTTGAATTCAACGAGACACTACCGCCAGGAGCTGGGCGAAGCCGGGCCGGTCGTCTAGTTCTAAACATAATATTGACATTTAAATTGTATCACAACGCCTCGAGTTCCATACGTTATATCAAGCGGGCCGGATGAAATGACGTCGGGGGCCGATCCGGCCCGCGGGCCGTAGTTTGGTGACCCCTGAGCTAGACGATGTCAAAGATGTATTGAAGAAAAAGCAAATGACACCTCACCAGGGCCCGATGGGGTTAGGTGTGCCCACATGATGGATATGAGTGATGGAAGACTTATGGAGATGGCTGCTTGCTTTAGCCTGACCATCATTGTGACATCAGTACCCCAGGTTTGGGTGCATAGCTATTTCCTAAACCATGTCCTAAACCAGGCAAAGATCATTCAAAGCTAAATAGATTTAGGATTATTACAGTTTCCCCTGTACTTTTCAATGTGTATACGAGCAAGATTGCCAGCCTCGAATCTCCAGGGGCTTTAAGGATACTAACATTTGCAGATGATGTTCTTGCATACAGGCAGGGGAGGCACAGAAATCAAACAGCTCAGGAGATGCAGAGGACACTGGAAAAAGTGATGGCGTGGTGTACGCAGATGAATGTCGACATTAACCCAGAAAAAGCGTCTGTCTTGTGGTGCTCTCTGGAGAATAGGATTGTCAAAGCTGACCTCACAAGCCTCACAATAAATGGTAGAGTTGTGAATAGAGACATGATGTGGGTATGAAATGTGATGAGAAAAGTAAACTAGCCACCACATCTCCTTGTGGACCGAGATGATCTCCGTGGTGTCGTGGTTAAACCGCTGGCCTCGCGCTCTGAAAGAAATGGGCTTGTTATGGGACACAGTGATTCGGTTCATGGGTGTAATTTTCTGGGAGACTCCTATGGGGCCGTAGTGCCTGTGCTCTGTGCGACGCTTTTGACAGTTCCCTCTGTGGAAATGGATCCAGCCATCTGGGATAAAACCAGTTGCAATGAAAGTATCCCTCTTATCGTCCAACCATATTCAGTATGTCGTGGCCTAGAAATTGTGAAGGCCTAACACTTCACACACCGTCGGTAGTATATGCTGTGGGACCATCTCCAACGTATATAGACAGACAGACAGACAGACAGACAGACAGACACACAGACACACAGACAGACAGACAGACAGACAGACGGGTGGGTGGCTGGCTGGATGGATGGATGGATGGATGGATGGATGGATGGATGGATGGATGGATAGGAATGAAAGTAGGAATGCATGTAGGTACATACGTAGACAGGTAGGAAAGCAGTGAAATATTCAGACAACTAGGTAAGTATGCATGTAGGTATGAACACCATAGGATAGACAAGCAAATAAGCCGAGTGGTAGGTATTACCAGTGAGTTGAAATGAACACCTTAAAAGTGTGATAGACATGACAATAACCATGCCATTGTCTTGTAGCCTGTCAATATTGTTGTTAAGGATGTCAGCGCGAACACTGTACATAACGACAGTTTAAAGATGGTCGCCCATCTTGTGACATTCACCAAAGGGGAAAAGCATTTTGTTATCCGTGTTTTGCTTAGCTTTGGGGTGAAACCTGTAGAAATTCATCGGCGAACCAATCTGGGCCATTATTCATGGACACGCGTTATATAGCTGGTGGATTGGTTTGCTGGTTGTGTGGTTGGTTGGCTAGCTGGCTCGTTCGTTCGTTCATTAGTTAGTCAGTCAGTCAGTCAGTCAGTCAGTCAGTCAGTCAGTTAGTTAGTTAGTTAGTTAGTTAGTTAGTTAGTTAGTCCCCATATCATCCCTATGACACACGGAACTATCACAAAGAGAACTGGTTACTCGCATCAGAAGAAGACAGTCCACATTTTTGGGGCATGCGAATGGGAAAGCTGGAGTATGTCGTCACAACAAGAAGGCTGGAGGGGAAGAGAGGAAGGGGGAGACAGAGAGAAAATGCCGAACAGTTTGAGATCGTGGCAATGAGGAAAATCGGTAACAGAAATGATTGGAAGCATGAGAGATAGAAGAATGTGGGCAGACATGATCACCAACGCCACACATCAGGGACTATAAGAAGAATGTGGACAGACATGATCACCAACGCCACACATCAGGGACTATAAGAAGAATGTGGGCAGACATGATCACCAACGCCACACATCAGGGACTATAAGAAGAATAAACTTGTTCATTGGAAATCGTGTATGTACAACCTGTTGCCATCTATTGTAGTTTGGGGCACACTTAAAGTGTTTAAAAAGTCGGTGTCTCTGGCATCGCATTATGACTTTCAGCTTTTGTATTGCCTAATGTGTCATCTAACTTCTATGCAGTTAGAGAAAAAAAAAAATACTTACTCTGTTCAGTGCAAAGTTTGTGACATGCCTTCTTTGGTAGGTCAAGTGGTATACTAGTTTACAATGCAGAAAAGGTAGTTGTTGCATTTGTATTGTTAGTGTTGTTACATGCGTAATGTGTGTTCAGTATTTGTGTGCGTGTATTTACGGATCGTTGCGTCTGGGCGTGTAGGTGACATATGTGTAATATTACAACAATTAATTCATTTGCATATTTACATGTCAAGGGGGGGGGGGGGGGTAACCCAAATTTTTATTTATTACCGTGATTGTTTCCCCTGTCACCACTATCTCCAGCCGGCTCCAAGGCCACCAATACCATCGCCACCTTTTCGGTAATGATGGCAGTGGCAGCCAATTGATAGAACCAACCAGCGAGGGCGGTAGCAGCGTCAAAACAACCGCTGTGTAAGGGGCGCGTTACCCCCCATTTCAAATGTAAAAATGTTGATATAAATGTTGTAACAATTTGCGCATATGTCACCTACACTTCCACATGCAACGCTCTGTAACAACACGAACAATACACCTTGCAAAGTTTGTTAACACTTAATAAAAGCTTTTAAAAAAAAAAAAAAAACACGGAAACAACGCGCCTTCACAAATTTAAACATTACAATTTCAACTACAGGAAACTTGAAGAATGCTTGTTAATATTTGTACTATACGTTACAAGCAGATGTGCAGCATTCTATAAGTGTTACTTGTATTCAAAGAGTTTTATCTAGATTCTGATCGCAGATTTTAAGGATTCAAATATTTCTAACTATAAAATGATGCTTTGAAAATTAAATATGTAGCCTCTATAGAAGCAAACATCCATAAAAGAGAAGGTTGCCTCCCTTGGACTAAATCACGGGTATATTTTGCCCTGGCCATGCTGGTGTACGGGGGAATGAAAAGGCTGATAGGCTAGCAGGGAATGCACCTCTTGGTGGTATCTTGCCTATGGACAAGGGGGAGGTGGTCATGCGCTTGTGGGACCAGGTGGAGAAGGCAGATGTGGAAAGAATGAGATTGCGGGGGATCGGCAGGGGTTCTGGAAGAATCTCAAAACTGAGAAGGAAGACCAGGAGAACATTTAATCAGTTAACGGTGGGAACTATTAGTAGTATGACTCTTCGCTGGCTGTTGAACGAGGAGACTGAGCACATATGGGCATGTCCTGAGTGCAGTGATTCGGTTCTTGACTCAACTCAACTCAACTCACATCGTTGTTAGTGCGCTTGCCTACCAAGACAGTGGTCCGGTGTTTTTTAAGTCCCAACAGCAGGTTTATCGACCAGGACAATTCTGGTGCCGATCCAGCCTAATTAAAATAAGTACCAACATTATTTAGAATTATCTAGAAATTATATGGAAGGTGAGTTGAGTTGATCCCTAAAGGACAGGCTTCTATCCAAAGTGATTCCCAAGTACTGCAGTCTGCTTTCTCTAAATATATTTCTACCATTTATCGAGAGGCTTGGGAGAGCTTTAACAATCCTATTGTTCAGTGAGCACCACTAGACCTTTATGGGTCTGAGCTGAAACTTAATAAATGTATATGCCGCGGTTGATTCTTTTGTTACAAAGGAACGATGGGACTAGCTTATGGAGCTGGAGGACATCCCAGGCAGTCGGCTGCTCAATGTGCGATGTGGCGACTTTAATGTACGAAACAGTGACTGGGACAATACCGGGGAAAACCGACAGGGAAATGCCCTTGCAGAAGCCATGGTGGATTCAGAAATAGTCTGCATAAATGATGGGAGGCCAACTAGAATGGGGATGAGACCTGTGATGTGGACACGACTATTGACCTGGCATTTGTTGCTCAGTCGGCAGTATTGAATGTTAAATGGACTATCCTGTGTGATCATGGGAGTGATCATCTACCTTGTTCACTATTGATTTCTAAGTCCAACAAGACCAACGCTGTTAGAGCATCTCAGCTCTTTAAATATGAGAGGGAATACACCCTTATGGGTCGTCACAGATAGAGATCATGCAGTGTCACTAGCAAACTTACTTATGTGCAGCCTCCTTGGTGGACCTCCGAGGTAGAACGTGCATGGAAATCCAAGAGAGCACAATTAAACAGTGACAGAAAGTGCGGTGGACACCCCAAAGCTCACAAGAGGAAATGGAGAAAGCTTCGCAAAATAAAGAAAGCCAAGGTAGAGGAATTCAAGCGCTGTGCAACAGAGCCCATAAGAGTAAAAAAGGAACACTTTATGAATGAGATTAGAGGAGATAAAACACAGGGAAATTTCTGCAAATTGCATAGACAGATGGAAAGGAAAGATCGTCCTGCCACAGTGGGTACAGTATACAGAGGTAGCGGTTCGCGTTTGACAATGGGCAAAGAGAAAGGGGAAGCTTTCCTGTAGAGATTTAGCACTGAAGATCAGAACGATGGGGACATCAGAGGCTAAGTTAGAAATCTATCTGGTACCATTAAAGATACCTACTGTGAGGATATTATTCAGCTAGACCTGGGGTCACCAAACGTTTTTCTCGGCGGGCAGGACAACTGAAAAAATGACGAGCGCGGGCCGCATACTCATTCTGTACAATACTTGCACCGCCCTCCGTGGCGAAGGTTTTACGGACGCGGTTCGTAATTCCGTATACCCGCGTTCGAAACACAGATGCGCGCGATCTGGCAGCAGACCGCATTGCGCTGGGTTTTTACGCTATGGTATGGGTATGGGTCGTTCAGAAAGCAATGGCAAACTACTGAACGTAAACTTGCCAAGACATCAACAACAGCAAAAAATGCTGGTGTTGACTCCCTACGTCCTGTAAAGGATATACAACTAACGTTAACAACATTTGCAAGCCAGAATGAACGCTCTGGGAAAAAAAAAGACGAATAACTAAGTTAATCATGGGTGAATGGCGTGCAATGCACACAAAAAACAAAGACAACCAACATATCTATTTACTACAAAAGGTTATCAAAGAAGGCAACGTTAGCAACAAAGATAGTTACATCAGACCTAGTGTGCACATATCCGATTCTCACAAACTAAGCAGCAAAAAAGGTTAGTGAGATATGTGAAGCTGATATTTGGCTTTCAAGATTTCATCCATGTTTGGTTTTGAATTGCAGCATCCAATCTAGAGAACTGCTTTCAAATGTTCATCAGTCAATCTCGTTCGATGTATTGATTTCACATATCTCATTTTTGAAAATGTTTGCTCACAGACATAAGCTGTTTCAAACACTGATACCACTTTTTTTTCATATCCTTTACAGGATATCGCTGTCAACATCAGTGTCTTTTAAATGATTGTTGATTTCTTGGCAAGATTACGCTCAGTAGTTTGCCATTGCTTTCTGAGCAACCGGTTCACATACCCCGTAAGTTACCGACGTGGAGAGAACCGCTACCAATTCTCGCTCACATAAAGTTTCTTACGAGAGTATGCGGGATTACAGAGACATTCGTGAAATCCCCTGACCAAGGAGACCGGCACTGATGCCATACCAGCGGCAGATTGCTTCAGTTTCGGAAACTCAACATCAGCTAAGCAGCGGTAAAATTCAACACGTTATCCTTCTCTGTGCTTCTCTTTCAACAAGTCATTTGCTTGCAAATCAGTGAGCTTCAACTGTAGTTCAACTGGCACATCATCAAGGTTACAATCAAACGGATTCTGGAACAGAAGAATGTCACTTTCAATTCTGTCAAGATCTGAAAATTTCTCCAAACAAATGCTTCTTCACGTCACAAATAATTTTTTTTCGGACAATCGAGTTTGACATCTTCGGCGATTGTAACGCAAAGCTCTTTGAAACAGTGAAAATGAGAAAAGTTTTGAGAAAAGAGATTACCCTTTCCCTGAAGTTTCAAATTCAGATCATTCATGCTTGATGTGATGTCGACCAAAAATGACAACTTTGACAGCCAAGTAGGATCTGGCAGCTGTGGATCAGCTCTATTGTTTTCAGTGAGGAAAACGTCTATTTCGTTTCGGAGCTTGTAAAAACGAAACAGGACTTGATCACTTGATCACTGATGTGTGATAAGGCAAATCACAGAAGTCAGAATCAATTTCTTCAAGAAACGCCTTTAACTGACGGAGATTGAGTGCATATCGCCGAATGAAGTTCACAGCAGAAACGACTGGTTTCAGTACACAAGACATGTCTAAGTCTTTCCCCACAGAGTGCTTGCTGGTGTATAATGCAGTGTATGAACAGAGCGCATGGAATTTGCAAATTTTCCAACTGAGTCCTCATCTGTACCATCAGACTCTTCCTCACTCCAGCCATGTTTTTCCTCCATCAAAGCTGATTCCACTTAAGGTTATAATTTGTGCACTTCCATTAAAATGTCTTTTCCTGTTGTTGTTCCATGCATGCTGCAAACGGATGCCAACTCTTCCATTATCTGAAAGTCCAAATTGGCACCCCAAATGAACACGAGAAGTTGTGACGTACTCGAGAGATCAGTAGACTCATACAGCGCCAGAGAATACCACTGCACTTTCCTAGTTTTCTCGCGTATCTGTAGCACTATGTTCTCTCCAAATTCTTCTGTTCTTCGCACAGCTAAACTTGCCGTTAGGCTGATAGTTCCAAACAAATCGGCTTTCTCAGGACATACGTCATTTGCTGCTTCCATAATACACTCTTTGATGAAGTTACCATCAACTGTTTTCCTCGTTCTGCAGTCTTATACACAATGTTGTAGCTTGTAAGAGTGACAGATTCTTTTTCAGCAAACTTTCTCGTGAAGAGATTTCTTTGTGTTTCACAACCACGTTTCATGGACTCATATTTCTCAGAGCTTAACTTTTCAGAAAACGTTCAATACGTTGATAGATGTTTTGTTTCGTAATGACACCGAAGATTGTACTCTTTCCATATGGCAACACTTTAGCTGCATATTACGCAAGTTGTTTTCCGGTCCTTTTGTTTCCACAAAGAAGTACTTTACTCACCATTCTTCATTGAAAACGCGACACTCGCCGTCCACTTTTCTTTTCTTAGTAGCCATAATGAAGGGTGAAGTACACGAGATCTGAAAATGTAAACGACATTGAATTAGAAAAATAATTAAAGTTCTATTGACACACAAGAAAAGCAGGCGACTAGGGGTCACTGGTGAAGCTACGGCTCACCATAGGTACATATAAAGTTTATAGGTACTTTGGTAATAGAATATATCTCATAATAAGGTTTGTAAAATATATAAATAAGGCCGGCCAATATAAACAGCCTAGAGCAGAGTTATTCAACCGGGGTTCCGAGAGTGGCAGCCAGGGGTTCCACGGAAACAGACCGAAATCGCCTAAATGCAACATGTCTGCCCATCTGGTTTATTACATAAAGTAGGACAGACACTTGGATCATCGCATAGAGTTTCTTTAGCAACGTAAACATTTGCGTAAGGATCCGCTCCAGCAGAAAGATTGAAAAACACTGGCCTAGCGACCAGCTCGATTAACACCTTGGCCGGGGAATTCCGAGCTGGGAATAATATTTTCGTAATAACACGAGGATTAAATGGCATTTTTATGCTATGGTTGCTGCTTTATTGCATCTATTCACACTTGTAGTTCACTTACCTATCACTGTCTAACATAGAAATCCTTGTTACATACCTATTAAATGGATGACTGGCAAAAATAAGTAAGTATTTCTGGAGCATTGGACTTGTGTTGACAGTCGGACGCATCTGGGGGGAAGGAAAGATGTGTGTGTGTGTGTGTGTGTGTGTGTGTGTGTGTGTGTTTTGCTCTTGAAACCATGGTAATGTCAGAGCGTAGGCGGCGCTACAATGAGCCGGATAAGGACTTGGGATGGTGCGAAATAAGTAAACATTACAATAAACAAGAACATCTAGATACAATAATTGATAATGGAAAATTATAAATTTAAGACACATAGTAGCCAGGAAGTCTCCGCTCGTGTGAATCAATCAATCAATCAATCAGGTCCCGTCTCCACATTGAAGGTTGGCTACAATGGATCTCTAACACTGTCTCTCGCCTTGACTGTTTATTATATCAGGCTGATGTTCGTCCATCACTTGATGTTATCTTCCCACTTGTATCGTTGTCTACCTCTTGCTCGCTTGCCCTCAGCCTTGCCCTCCAGTATGGTTTTTATAAGAGTACCGTGTCTTTTAACGTGGCCGAAATATTGCACTTGCTTCCTCTTTGTTTCTTTCATCAGCTATCTCTTCATTCCCAGTTTTTCTAGAACCTCTGCATTTGATTGATTTTGTTACCACGAAATAAGACATATTCGTCTGTATATCCACATCTCCAGGGCATCTATGCGACTTTCTAGTTGCTTGTTCAATGTCCAAGCTTCCGCGCCATACAGTAATGTTGAATATACGTAGCATTTGACAATTATCATTTTTAATGCGCTGTTAATTTCTTTAGATGTTAATACTGATTTTGTGTGGAGATCGCCTATTATCTATATATATTTAAAGGACAATGTTTGTATGTATGTTTGTTTGTTTGTTTGTTTGTTTGTTTTTTTGTCCTTTATGCGTTCTCAAACGGTCCATCCGATTGAGATGAAATTTTGTACAGATGTTGTTCTCACTCCCACAGAGCCAACTGACATAGTTTGTGAGCCTAAAATCAACAATTTTTCCACAAGCAAGAAATAAAAAGGCATTACGAGCTTCAGAAACAGGCCCGTCTGTGGCCCACCATCTTGCTCCAAGCGAACTCACTCTCTGATTAAACCATAAATTGGTTATGAACAGTAATGTTTCTTTGTGTGTGTGTCCTTTATGCGTTCCCGAACGGTCCATCCGATTGAGATGAAATTTTGTACAGATGTTTTCTCACTTCCGCGGATCCAACTGAAATACGAGCAGCGGGAACGGGAAAGGGAGCATCAGAAACAGACGAGCAACGGGAACGGGAGCAGAACCAGCAATTAGTTATGAACAGTAATGTTTCTTTGTGTGTGTGTGTGCTTTTTATGCGTTCCCGAACGGTCCATCCGATTGAGATGAAATTTAGTACAGATGTTGTTCTCACTCCCCCAGATCCAACTAAAATACGAGCAACGGGAACGGGAAAGGGAGCATCAGAAACAGACGAGCAACGGGAACGTGAGCAGGGGCCGAACGCGTACTCTGTGCGCTTAGAGAAATGTATTTGAATTCAACGAGACGCTCTCCGCCAGGGGCTGGGCGAAGCCGGGCCGGCTCGTCTAGTTCTAAACATAATATTGGCATTTAAATTGTATCACAACGCCTCGAGTTCCATATGTTATATCAAGCATTTTCGGGTACCGTCGGCGGAACGGATGAAATGACGTCGGGAGCGGATCCGGCCCGCGGGCCGTAGTTTGGTGACCCCTGAGCTAGACGATGTCAAAGATGTCTTGAAGAAAAAGGAAATTACACCTCACCAGGGCCCGATGGGGTTAGGTGTGCCCACATGATGGATATGAGTGATGGAAGACTTATGGAGATGGCTGCTTGCTTTAGCCTGACCATCATTGTGACATGAGTACCCCAGGTTTGGGTGCATAGCTATTTCCTAAACCATTTCCTAAACCAGGCAAAGATCATTCAAAGCTTTGATTTAGGACTTTTCAATGTGTATACGAGCAAGATTGCCAGCCTCGAAGCTCCAAGCGCTTTAAGGATGCTAACATTTGCAGATGATGTTCTTGCATACAGGCAGGGGAGAGGCAGAAATCAAACAGCTCAGGAGATGCAGGCGATACTGTACACAGTGATGGCGTGGTGTACGCAGATGAATGTCGTCATTAACCCAGAAAAAGCGTCTGTCTTGTGATGCTCTCTGGAGAATAGGATTGTCAAAGCTGGCCTCCCAAGCCTCACAATAAATGGTAGAGTTGTGAATAGAAACATGATGTGGGTATGAAATGTGATGAGAAAAGTAAACTGGCCACCACATCTCCTTGTGGACCGAGATGATCTCCGTGGTGTCGTGGTTAAACCACTGGCCTCGCGCTCTGAAAGAAATGGGCTTTTTATGGGACACGGTGATTCGGTTCATGGGTATCATTTTCTGGGATACTCCTATGGGGCCGTAGTGCCTGTGCTCTGTGCGACGCTTTTAACAGTTCCCTCTGTGGAAAGGGATCCAGCCATCTGGGATAATACCAGTTGCAATGAAAGCATCATTCTTATCGTCCAACCATATTCAGTATGTCGTGGCCTAGAAATTGTGAAGGCCTAACAATTAACACTCCGTCGGTAGTATATGCTGTGGGACCATCTCCAACGTTTATAGACAGACAGACAGACAGACAGACTGACAGACAGACAGACAGACAGACAGGCAGACAGGCAGGCAGACAAACAGACAGACAAACAGACAGAGAGACAGGAAGGTAGGTAGGTAGGTAATTACATAGATAGGTAAACAGACAGACAGACAGGCAGGCAAGCAGGCAGGCAGGCAAACAGACAGACAGACAGGAAGGTAGGTAGGTAGGTAGTTACATAGGTAGGTAAACAGACAGACAGACAGACAGACAGACAGACAGACAGACAGGTAGGTAGGTAGGTAGGTAGGTAGGTAGGTAGGTGGGTGGGTGGGTGGGTAGGTAGGTAGGTATGTAGGTAGGTAGGTAGGTAGGTAGGTAGTTACATAGGTAGGTAAATAGGCAGGCATGCAGGCAGGCAGGCAGACAGACAGACAGACAGACAGACAGACAGACAGACAGACAGTAAGACGGACAGACCGACAGACAGTCGGGTGGATGGATGGATGGATGTATGGATGGATGAATGGATGGATGGATGGATGGATGGATGGATGGATAGGAATGAAAGTAGGAATGCAGGTAGGTACATACGTAGACAGGTAGGTAAGCAGTGAATTATTCAGACATCTAGGTAAGTGTGCATGTAGGTATGAACACCATAGGACAGACAAGCAAATAAGCCGAGTGGTAGGTATTACCAGTGAGTTGAAATGAACACCTTAAAAGTGTGATAGACATGACAATAACCATGCCATAAGGATGTCAGGGCGAACACTGTACATAACGACAGTTTAATGATAGTCGCCCATCTTGTGACATTCACCAAAGGGGAACAGCATTTTGTTATCCGTGTTTTGCTTAGCTTTGGGGTGAAACCTGTAGAAATTAATCGGTGAACCAATCTGAGCCATTATACATGGACACGCGTTATATAGCTGGTGGATTGGTTTGCTGGTTGTGTGGTTGGTTGGCTAGCTGGCTCGTTCGTTCGTTCATTAGTCAGTCAGTCAGTCAGTCAGTGAGTCAGTCAGTGAGTCAGTCAGTCAGTCAGTCAGTCAGTCAGTCAGTCAGTCAGTCAGTTAGTTAGTTAGTTAGTTAGTTAGTTAGTTAGTTAGTTAGTTAGTTAGTTAGTTAGTTAGTTAGTTAGTTAGTTAGTTAGTTAGTTAGTCCCCATATCATCCCTATGACAAACGGAACTATCATAAAGAGAACTGGTTACTCGCATCAGAAGAAGAGGGTCCACATTTTTAGGGCATGCGGTGAGAAGGGGAAAGCTGGAGTATGTCGTCACAACAAGAAGGCTGGAGGGGAAGAGGGGCAGGGGGAGACAGAGAGAAAATGTTGAACAGTTTGAGATCGTGGCAATGAGAAAAATCGGTATCAGAAATGATTGGAAGCATGAGAGACAGAAGAATGTGGGCAGACATGATCACCAACGCCACACATCAGGGACTATAAGAAGAATAAACTTGTTCATTGGAAATCGTGTATGTTCAACCTGTTGCCATCTATTGTAGTTTGGGGCACACTTAAAGTGTTTAAAAAGTTGGTGTCTCTGGTATCGCATTATGACTTTCAGCTTTTGTATTGCCTAATGTGTCATCTAACTTCTACGCAGTTAGAGAAACAAAAATACATAATCTCTTCAGTTCAAAGTTTGTGACATGCCTTCATTCTTGGACATCCGCACTCATACAATATATTAAGAACATTATAGGGTTTGGCGACCTGTAACGGCCATTCCAATTCCCTTTCAAGAGAAACTCAACAACGCGTAATCTGTACGCCTTCACAAATTTAAACATTACAATTTCAACTGCAGGAAACTTGAAGAACGCTCGTTAATATTTGTACAATACGTTATAAGCAGATGTGCAGCATTCTGTCAGTTTTACTTATATTCAAAGAGTTTTATCTAGATTCTGATCGAAGATTTTAAGAAACTAAAGTATTTCTAACTATAAAATGATGCTTTAAAAATGAAATATTTAGGCTCTATAGAAGCAAAAATCTATAAAAGAGAAGGTTGCCTCCCTTGGACTAAATCACAGGGATATTTTGCCCTGGCCATGCGGGTGTACGGGGGAATGAACAGGCTGATAGGCTAGCAGGGAATGCACCTCTTTGTGGTATCTTGCCTATGGACAAGGGGGAGGTGGTCATGCGCTTGTGGGACCAGGTGGAGAAGGCGAAGGAACAGATCGAGAACCCATATGTGAAAAGAATGAGATTGCGGGGGATCGGCAGGGGTTCTGGAAGAATCTCAAAACTGAGAAGGAAGACCAGGAGAACATTTAATCAGATAACGGTTGGAACGATTAGTAGTATGACTCTTCGCTGGCTGTTGAACGAGGGGACTGAGCATATATGGGCATGTCCTGAGTGCAGTGTTGTCGGTTCTTGACTCAACTCAACTCACATCGTTGTTAGTGCGCTTGTCTACCAAGACAGCGGTCCGGTTATTTAAGTCCAAACAGCAGGTTTATCGACCAGGACAATTCTGGGGCCGATCCAGCCTAATTAAAATAAGTACCAACATTATTTAGAATTATCTAGAAATTATATGGGAGGTGAGTTGAGTTGATCCCTAAAGGTCAGGCTTCTATCAAAAGTGATTCCCACGTACTGCAGTCTGCTTTCTCTAAATATATTTCTACCATTTATCGAGAGGCTTGGGAGAGCTTTAACAATCCTATTGTTCAGTGAGCACCACTAGACCTTTATGGGTCTGAGCTGAAACTTAATAAATGTATATGCCGCGGTTGATTCTTTTGTTACAAAGGAAAGATGGGACTAGCTTATGGAGCTGGAGGACATCCCAGGCAGTCGGCTGCTCAATGTGCGATGTGGCGACTTTAATGTACGAAACAGAGACTGGGACAATACAGGGGAAAACCGACAGGGAAATGCCCTTGCAGAAGCCATGGTGGATTCAGAAATAGTCTGCATAAATGATGGGAGGCCAACTAGAATGGGGATGAGACCTGTGATGTGGACACGACTATTGACCTGGAATTTGTTGCCCAGTCGGCAGTATTGAATGTTAAATGGACTATCCTGTGTGATCATGGGAGTGACCATCTACCTTGTTCACTATTGATTTCTAAGTCCAACAAGACCAACGCTGTTAGGGCGTCTCAGCCCTTTAAATATGAGAGTGAATACACCCTTATGGGTCGTCACAGATAGAGGGCATGCAGTGTCACTGGCAAACCTACGTATGTGCAGCCTCCTTGGTGGACCTCCGAGGTAGAACGTGCATGGAAATCCAAGAGAGCAGCAATTAAACAGTGACAGAAAGTGCGGCGGACACCCCAAAGCTCACAAGAGGAAATGGAGAAGGCTTCGCAAAATAAAGAAAGCCAAGGTAGAGGAATTCAAGCGCTGTGCAACAGAGCCCATAAGAGTGAAAAGGGAACACTTTATGAATGAGATTAGAGGAGACAAAACACAGGGAAATTTCTGCAAATTGCATAGACAGATGGAAAGGAAAGATCGTCCTGCCACAGTTGGTACAATATACAGAGATAGCGGTTCGCGTTTGAAAATGGGCAAAGAGAAAGGGGAAGCTTTCCTGTAGAGATTTAGCACTGAAGATCAGAACGATGGGGACATCAGAGGCTAAGTTAGAAATCTATCTGGTACCATTGAAGATACCTATTGTGAGGATATCATTCAGCTAGACCTGGGGTCACCAAACGTTTTCCTCGGCGGGCCGGACAACTGAAAAAATGACGAGCGTGGGCTGCATAATCATTCTGTACAATACTTGCACCGGGCTCCGTGGCGAAGGTCTTACGTACGCGGTTCGTAATCCCGTATACCCGCGTTCGAAACACAGATGCGCGCGATCTGGCAGCAGACCGCATTGCGCTGGTTTTTTACACTATGGTATGGGTGTGGGTCGTTCAGAAAGCAATGGCAAACTACTGAACGTAAACTTGCCAAGACATCAACAACAGCAAATAATGCTGGTGTTGACTGCAAGCGTCCTGTAAAGGATATACAACTAACGTTAACAACATTTGCAAGCCAGAATGAACGCGTGAATGGGTGAGTGGCGTGCAATGCACATAAAAAACAAAGACAACCAACATATTTATTTACTACAAAAGGTTATCAAAGAAGGCAACGTTAGCAACAAAGATAGTTAAGTAGGTATATAATGGGGCTTTCAGCCGTAGTCGAGGGGGTAGCACATTCGAGAGGGTGGTGGTAGCGGCGGGGAGACAAAACGACGCCCCCCAGGACCACGACGAACCCTGGGGGGGGGCACCCCTTAGCCGTATACATGGGGGATACCACACGCACACACGCACGCACGCATGCACACACACACACACGCACGCACGCGCATACACACATGAGCGCAAACACACGCACGCACGCGCACACATACACACGCACGCGCACACTCGCACACATACACACGTGCACATACATCCACACACACGCAAACATACACACGCACGCGGGCACATGCACGCACGAACACATGTACCCGCGCACACACAGCCCCGGGGCGCACATTGGTCTCCTACAGGCGACTCAAGCCGCTGTGATAGTAACACTCCTGCAGACACGAAGCTCCCGAAAAAAACGGCGAGCTATTTTACCCCCACACGCTGGTAACAGAATGTGCTGCTAACAGAACGCACTGCTACGCACAGCGCGCTTATTTCCCCAGCCAACATGTGACGTGGAATTAATCACTGTGTAGTGAGCTGAGCCAGCGAGGGTGATATATAGCCACAAAATCTTGCGAGTATAACATCCTGAAGTTATTTGCTTCATAACATACATTGAAAAACATTGTATGTGTAAAATTATATACAAATGTATACTTGATTACATCTATATCTATAAAACAGAGTGTATGTTTGTGTTTTTGTGGGGATTTATGTATTGGATGCGTTCGATAACGGTACATCCGATTGAGATGAAATTTTCTACACGTCTTCCTTTCATTCCTGTGCAACCGACTATAATAATTTCTTAATGTAAAATCTTCTACTTATTTAATAACATTTACTTTTCCATTTTCATTATATAATGTCTATATAGCAGGGGGACTTCACTCTAGAAAAGTTATTTCAAGGGGAATAACTTTTAATAACATTTCTATATACTTTATAGTCATATTGTTGGACTTACTTGCACTATTGTTAAACTCTTTGTCTATAGTTATTTTCAGGCATATGAGTTATAATAAATAATGATATAAACTTTAAGGCATTTTCAAAGTTTTCATAAAAATAATGCATAATGCATAACATTGTAACCCATCTTTTTCTACAGTTTTCATTGAATGGTGTGTGGAAGGACATTCTTTTAAGTTACTGTGCGCCAGGAGCTGGGCGAAACCACGCCGGGTCAGATAGATAGACAGATAGTCGGGAACGGAAGCTTATTTGACTACTTATATGAATTAAATGACATGCTCCCCACCAGGGACTGGGTGAAGCCGGGCCGGGTCAGACAGACAGATAGACAGACAGACAGTCGGGAACGGGAGAGCTTATATGACTACGTATATGAATTAAATTAGATGCTCCCCACCAGGGACTAGGTGAAGCCGGGCCGGGACAGACAGACAGACAGATAGACAGACAAACAGATAGTCGGGAACGGGAGAGCTTATATGACTACGTATATGAATTAAATGAGATGCTCCCCACCAGGGACTGGGTGAAGCCGGGCCCGGTCAGACAGACAGACAGACAGACAGACAAACAAGCAGACAGACAGACTGATAGATAGATAGATCCCCTCCAGGGCCTGGGCGAAGCCGGGCCGGGTTAGCTAGTATTTTAATATAAACAGTGATATATAACCACAAAATTTTGCTGTTACCTGGGTCGGTCCTCGTGGTCGAGTTGGTTAAACCACATCACACTCAGCAGGTCTAGAAATTGAATGGGGGCTAAGCTTTCCAGTATAGCCGACCTTGTTTCAAAGGCTTTGGATGATGGGAGAATTACAGACGTGGAGTATAAAATAATTACAGCTGAAGAAAATAAATTTCACCACTTGAAAAAAGATATTCGGAGCAAGGCCCCGGCAGATCTGGACGAAGAGACAAAAAAAATCTCTCATTCTGAAAGGAAGAGACGAGGCAAGGGCAGAGTTCGTAAAAGCTATAGGGTCGAAATAACCTGTATACATGATCAGGACAGTTTGGAACCACCCCCCCCCTCTTCCACCGAACGATCCGCCACTGGATTTCAGTAATGCGGGGAAGGATATACTCCTCAGATAAACAATGTAAAATTCTGAGGTATGTATGACATATTTTACATTGTTTTCTTTCCTTCTTCTCCTCCTGTTGTGTGTGACACGGCTTGGGTTACTCGCACTGGTGGTTGCCCCGACGACGCGCTGCCCGGCGACCCCTAATATTTCTGGGAGGGGGTCTTGGCTGTTGGTGGTGCTCGACGAGAGAGCGTGCCCGCTCGCCGAGGGCTCCCGTTCATATTCGCATGTTTGTAGCGGTTCGCATCTTGATATGGCTGGTTGGTACCGCTCTAATTGTGTATCGCGTACCCCTATAACAAAAGCCGTACTATGACAAAAAAAATATAGTTATATATATATATATATATATATATATATATATATATATATATATATATATATATATATATATATATATATATATATATATATATATATATGTTATACCACCTTTTTTTTTGTATGGATCCGCCCCGAAAACAGTCGCCAGAGTGTAAATTTCATCGTGTTTCTTAGCTTTCGACGTTAGTTTGCGGGACGCTAGCTTGCTCCCAGCGAACATGATTCCACAAGCTAGGGCAGCTATCTCGAGCCCGACAACTACAGGGGCAGCGATAATGGTGGTAAGAAGCCCAACACCCCCCACCCCCATACCAAGGCTAGCCGCCAGCATCACGCTGTCCACAGCGTCTAATGCATTAACGGCACGCCGATATTTTTTATACAGTGCAGCCCGTTTTTCCCTTTCATCTTCCAGAGACTTCCGAAGACGGGTAATCTCTTGAATGCGATAGGTACCGCCGTCACTAGTATCAAATGAGGGATAGAGCGACATTATTCTTTGCGCGTCAAACCTACTTCTTCAACTGAGATATTAAATGTTCAATGCGAACGGTGTTAATCGGTCCTGTAGTGAACAAAAGCCGGACAAAAGCAGTAACGGTATTAAAGATGATTTCATCCACCGCCACCTCACCGAGCTCTACTATAATGTCCGTCTCTGTTGCCCGGGCCTCCCATGTCCCGTCGGCCGCAGAAGTGATTACGAGAGCAACATGCCTGGGGAGTGTTGACGCACTCCATTTAATAGAGAGCCCAGGAAGGACTGGGACAACCTCAGTCTACGTCGCAGTCCCAATAGCTAACTTGAGATAGATGGTTGACTCCTTGAGAGGCTTACCTAGCATATCAATGTCGGCTTTACACTCTGTAACAGCCTTCAGGCAATATTTAGTCCCCTGGGCTTTATCCTCAGTCACCGATACGGTATAGAAGAGAGGCTTGGCGCACTGCATTTTCAGAAATGACTGGTAGGTCACAACAGGAGACTTGTTGGGGCGTATGACCTTCTTGCAAGCCTGATAACTCACAAACGCCTTGCCCATGTTGGTTAACCTGATAAGTATCCCATTGGGCTCGAGGTGAGTATATCCCGTGCGAAGCTCAAGCTGCAGATCCCAGTCATCGTCGTCTGGATGGTCTATGGCGGCACGAGCATAGACCCCCTGGGGAGTGAGCTGGAGGCCATATATCTTGTAGTTATGACCCGGCTCCCGCCACCCAATAATGTCGGCCAAATCAGCAAAGGTTAGGGTAGAGCATGCTCTTGGGCGATGCCTTCCTAGACCTTCTGAATCAGCCATGTTTGATGTGGAGTTCACAACTTAGATATGCCAGCGGCACGGCTTTGCCTTGTTCATCAAGGACCGAAAGTCTAATATCTCTTAGAGTTCCAGTCTCCAACTTCTTATAGCGAGGCACAGAGAAAATCTCGTGTATCCCTTGATTACATTCCACATTTTTAACAGGCACAGCCCTGAGGAGTGTGGAGGGAAGCGAATTATGACGGTTCTCATATGATGATAGACCCTCGAGATGAATATATGAGGAGTCTAGGAAACGCTGTTCCGACTAACACGTCATTAACCGCGTCATACTCGAAAAGCCCAAGAGTGTAGGCTAAGCCTCCTTCTAAGAAATCGGGCTCATGCATACCAGCGAGAATTACAAGGCCAGTTGCGGGGTTCAGCGTCAAAGAAAACATGCGAGGCTCAAAGAATTGCTTGTTGAGGGTACATACGTCATAGTACCCATCGGGGATAATAATCTTTTCAACCCCCACCCGGAACTTATTATTGGCCAGCTCCTGGGAAATATTAACCCACGCTGGATAGAACAATAATTCCACAATAGCCACCTCTAGGTCACCATCGCGATTGTCTAGTACCGGGTTGAGGGGGGTGGGTTCCCCGTGTTTGACGTTGCTAAGTGTGAGAAACATATTTCCACAGCTAATAATAATGCCTGTTTACGAGTTCAATAAGGACGCCAAATACCCGGCGGGTGGGGTATACCCGATTGCACAAATAAAAGATCTCACAAAGGTGGACATACAGGTCAACCTCCAAGGATTCTTTCAGGCACAGTTCCCCAATGTGTTTGAAAAATACCGGTTGCCATACGTGGAGTCAGACCAGATCATACAACCCTGGTACAGCAATCCGATGCAATTCTGGCAAAACCAACTCAACTTCGCTGTATGGTGTGCCACGGCGGGGTGTGGGGTGTCCGCGCAGGAGCATCTGGTCGACCCTGACCCACTAACACGAGCCGTCTTCACATTCCATGTCTACTACTAGATTCGTCGAATCCTCGAAGAGATGCGTGTGGCTCTACCACAAGACCAAGGTTGGACCGCCTTTGAAAATCACTATGATGTAAGAGCCTATCAGCGTATATGCGCGGAATTTGGAATTCTCCAGAATTATAACTGGAGACGGCTCGGGAAGAATAACGGGTTGGGGAGTGTATACATTTACTGGACGAACAGTGGTTATCACGTCCTGAATGACGGCCAAGGTGGAGTATATGACCCAAAGCGGCATTCATTCACACAAAAAACCACAAACGATGTACTACACATAGAGTACATCTCACAAGATGATATTCAGGCTGACTCCGCCTGGCGGGCTTTCATTCTTAACAAGTCACAGGGTTTCACTCACCCCGGCGTTGAGCGAATAAATGACAGCATTCGAACCTATGTGTGGGCCATCTTAGGGGCTCATTCTCAGACTAGAACACGAATTCTGGGAACTGGAACGGCGTTTGATGCCCAGAAGCAATTCCTGGTATTAGTGGAAGACGCCATCTCTGCGCCCGTCGATCTCGCGGCGGCCATCAAAAGGTATCAGGACGTGCTACAAAACGCGAGCTCAGAAGTTAATTATGTATTTGGAACGGGGTTGTATATGGCCCCCAGCGACATGGAGCAGCATGTCAGATAGCTGGATAGCTGGATATAACAACAAGATCGTCATCGCAGAGCCAGGTCTAAAGCGTGGCCTGAATACAACCATTAATGCCCCAGACCCTACGGTAGAGCTTCCCAGCAATGCGCAGCCGGCACCGATGTTAGAGCTGCCCAGCATTGCTCAGCCATCGCAGCCGGCCATCAGCATAGCTGATAAGGCAGCTGGGCTGCAGCATCAAAACGAAAAGATAGCACTCATTGCTGGGGGTGTCGCAGTCGGTCTAGTGGCCCTATGGTTAGTTCATTTACTTCGCAATTAGCCGCTCTCTGATAGCCAGCAGCAGCAAGC
The DNA here is from genome assembly GCA_963921405.1 of Cepaea hortensis. Lineage (NCBI taxonomy): Eukaryota > Metazoa > Mollusca > Gastropoda > Stylommatophora > Helicidae > Cepaea > Cepaea hortensis. The sequence continues at coordinate 301,131,465 of OY992876.1, forward strand.
CACCGAGTGCAACCACTAATGCCCAGAGATTTCCAGCCAGCCATCCCACACCCTTACTCAAGAAGTTAAGGAGCCAGGAGATAATGCCGCCAATGATTCCTGGGAGTGCCTCCGCAGCCTTACCAGCTAGCCTCGCTAGAAGGCTCGCTAGGTCTTTCAGTTTCTGTCGAATCCATTCCTTAGCCACAAGGCCAGGTGGCGAGCCAGGTGGTGAGATAGGTGGCGGGCCAGGCGGTGGGGTAGGGCCAGGTAACGGGCCAGGCGGTGGGGTAGGGGGTGCACCACCACCACCACCACCAGTAATGGCTAGGGTGATAGTGGAAATTAAGAGGCCGATCGCTGTGAGAATGCTCGCTATGGTGATGCCCTGCTCTCGGAACAGAGTCCGCAGCCTCTCACCCAGTGTGGTGTCTTCATTGACACCCGATGAATGGTTTCACGGATCCGACAGAATTGGGTGCGCAAGTCTTCGCGTAACTCAGCGACCTCTAAGTAGTACATTTAGGCGGGCATCCACATCTTTCAGCATCCAAGATGGCTACCTGTATGTTTTATGAAGGTTTTTTTGCCGAGTCGGGTAAAAAAAATTTCGGCGGTAAAGCCCGGGTGAATTTGTTTGGTGGGATTTTTTTTTTTTTGGAACAGAACATTTTAGGCGGGTGATATCGGGTAAAAAGAAAGTGTTGTGGGAAAGTGAGTCGGGAATGTTCGGGGTGGGAACGGGGTACCTGTCAATTAGTGTAATGTATGCGTGGTGAGATGAGTGTAGTGCGTGATGGTAGCCAAGGGCGGGGGTGTGGCGGTGTGTATGGTCTCTGGCAGTGAAAATAAGACAGTGGAATACTTGTTTAGGCGGGTGATGGCAGGTATTTTTTTTTTTTTTGGAAGTGGTTAAAAAAAGATAATAGCCAGGAGTTTGTGTGGGGAAAATGTATGAATGGGGTTGGTTCATTAAGTGAAGAAAAACGTTTATGTGTTAGACATTGGGAGGGTGTACAAAAAGACACATACAACCAAAAGACAAACCTACAAAGACATCAGCCATACACTCATAAACACATACAATCAGGAACGCCTATACTTCTACATTCAGACAGACAAGTACAAACGAAACAGACAAACACACAAGTACAACGAAGCAAACAGACAGTCAAACACAAGCGCACACACACACACACACACACACACACACACACACACACACACACACACACACACACACACACAAGTACAGTCAAGACCAAGGATTCATACACACAAACTAACATACCGGAACGTGAAAGAGCGTTAATATTTACCGTGAGATTGGGACGGGTAAAATGGCTGAAAATCCCAGGTCGGGTCTATGAATTTGTTTGGTTGAAGTGAAAATCTGTTGGTTGGAACGGGGTAGTCTGTGAAAGTAATTAGTTGCTGTGGTATACAACTACGGGTGCTGAGGGCGAGATGTATAGACTAGTGAAAATGTGTTGTATAAACTTCCAAGGGCGGGGTGTGACGGAATGGTCTGTAAAAGTAATTAGTCGAAAGTAGGAAGAGTGGGGTGTTCGTGTCGGTACCAACTGTTTTAAATGTTCATAAATGTGTGATGTTAAGTGTGATAGTAATGTCTTGGTGAAATTAAAAGGTGGTATGTTCATAGTAGCTTATTCACTAAAATGAAATCTTATAAAGTTGTAATGGATATTGTGTGTGGTAAGGGGTGGGTACCAGGTATTAGTGGTCAAGTAGGAGTGGTTGATATAGGGGTGGTCATAAATGTAATGGGTATGAGGTGTTATGTAGAGGGTCACTATCATCTGAACAAAACTAAAGAGGTGTTAGTTAGTTAGTTAGTTAGTTAGTTAGTTAGTTAGTTAGTTAGTTAGTTAGTTAGTCTACAGATCATCCTCGTTGCACATCGAACCATTCAGTCCATAAGTGCTCGGATCCCCTCCTCAGCAAATCCCGCAGCGTGTAGCGGCTAACGACGCCAGTTCTGTGTTGGTTTATCAATCTTCTTTGGCTTCCTGCGTAGTGTTCTTGTTTGGCCACCCCTCTTTTAATTTGCTGCTCCTGCAGTCTGGCCATTGTTGTAGATTCACAGTCATCACTTAGTTCTCGCAAAAGTCTCACTTCTCGTAGAGCATTCAGAATGTCAGCCTGGTCCATGGCGCGTCCGCCCTCCACAGTAGCCTCACCTGCGAGCTTGTCAGCCCTCTCATTTCCTTGTACTCCCGCATGACCTGGCACGAAGATGAAACTAATCTTTGCCAGCCGAGACCGCTTCAGAGGCAGCAGCCATTCTCTTCGGATCGACCCCTCCTCTATCCTCTTGATCATGTTCATTGAGTCGCTAAGGAAAACAAGCCCTAGTGAATGTCTGTGTCTCGAGCCATATTATTGCTTTACTTACTGCCATGACTTCCATGGTCAGGCTTCTTGTGGTTTCAGTGAAAGCACCAGAGTCCTCCTTCACAATTCTCCCTCCGGCCCGAGCTGTAAAGGCCCATGAGCTTCTCACATGTCGGACGACCGACCCATCTGTGTAGATGACCGCGTCACCGTCTAGCGAATTCTCGAAAATCAACGCTTGTACTTCAGCCTCAACAGCAGCCGGATTTTCTTGCCTGCATTTTCTATCTAGTTGGATGCAAACTGAAAAGGATGTGCAGAAGTCTGTTGGCACTTGCACCCACTCCTCGCCAGGTTCTAAGTCCTCAAGTGAACACACCTGTTGAAGAATGTCTTCGGCTTGACCCATCCACGACCGTCCTCTTTTTAACCTGCTGCCCTTCACCTTCCTAATTTCACTATGCAGTGGATGTTGTGTGTTTGCGTTAATTCTGAGGTAGGCGCGTGCCCTGCAAACTTGTATTCTCTCTTCAATGGTTGGAAAATCAAGAAGGTAGCGCATCGCCCTGCATGCTGTATCTCTTGTACATCCAAGAATAATGCGCATAGCTTCATTCTGTATCCTTTCCACCCTTTCTATCTGCTTATGGCTGAGAGTCAGGATTGCCATTGCATACTCCAAAACAGACATGACCAGCCCCTCGTACAGAAGACATAGATGGCGCTGCTCACAGTTTGCTGCCGCCATCACCCGCATCGCTGCCAAACCCCGCTTGGCCTTTGTTATCACCTGGTCTATGTGCACATTATAAGCAAGGCTTCGATCAAACCGTATCCCCAGGTATTTCATTGCCTGCGTTCTTTCCACCGTCTCTGAACACAGCATTACAGTTGGTGTTGGGTTGTTGACAATATGATTATTCAACGAGAACCAATCACTGTTGCCTTTGTTGGGTTGACCATTGCCCCAGCTTCATCACACCAAATACTTATGCGATTGAGTTCGGTTTGTAGTTCCACAGCAACCTCCTCTCTATCCTTACCCTGACGATACACTAAAACATCATCGGCATACGACAATGTCCTGCCAGGTCCAGTGATCTGCTCACTGGTGATTCTCACTGTGTAGGCGTTGAACAGTACCGGAGATAATGGTGATCCCTGTGGTAGGCCAGGATATATTGTTATTGGTTCCGAAGTCCAACTGCCACATCTAAAAACTACTTTCCGTTGGTAGAGGGCTGCAGCGATCCAACTAAGGAGGAATGGACTTACGTTTAGTTCAAGAAACTGAAACATTAAAAAATCCAGTGGTACTCTGTTGTATGCGTCCTCAAGATCAATCACTGCAGCAACGGTTTCAGTGCCTGAGTGGAAACCTTCATAGACATCATGGGCAAAGACTGCTGCATTGGTCCAGTTTTCTCTTTTTGGACGGTACCCACCCAGGGTAGGTGGGAAAACACCTTGCCTCTCTAGTTGGCTTGATATTGTCCTGGCAATTACCTTCTCCAGCAGCTTACCTATTGTATTCTGCATGGTTATAATTCGATATCCCTGAATTTTTGTGTGGTCTTTGTCAGGCTTCGGCAAGGGAATCAAATAGCTGTGTAACCATTCCTCCTTGATGCTAGCACTCCCTATACTGTTGTTGTACATGTCTGCTAGTTTCTCTAGCTCATTGTCGGTACACCTATTTATGTCGTTGTATCTTATGCCATCAGGACCTGGAGCACTGTTATTTGATCGTCGAAGCACAGCCTTGATTTCTTTCACTGTCACTGTGTCTTCCTCCGAAGTGTTCTGGGCCTTGCATCTGTCTGAGGTGACCTCCTTGGCCAGATTTCGGCCTCCCATGTCTATCTGGTTGCCCTGCTCAAGGTAGCGTTCAAAGAGGGCTTTGCCCTTGTCCTCGTCAGTCCTCTGCCAGGTGAGGTCAGCACCTTGGAAGTCTGAAATGCTCTTATTCTTGACTACACCACTCATGCTTTTATGTAGTCGCCAGAACAATTTCAGTGACTTGTCTGTGCTTACTCTTTGACACACCTCTGCCCATTTTTCGCTTTTAACCACCTTGACCAGTTTTTTGAAATAGCTTACTTTTGTGTGCATCTCTCTTTCTAAGTGCAAGCAGGGACTAGGATGACCAGCTCTGTTCTTCTTGGCATTTTGCCATCTCCTTACAGCACTACGCCTATCCACCCAAGCCTTCTCCACCTCGAAACTCCACCACGGTGGCAGCTCCCAGCTTTTTTTCCTGCCCTGAAACGTTCTGCGCTTGTCACGTCTTATTTTACTCACCACATCTTGCCCTGTACTGTCATACTGGAACGTCTTTACCTTTAGCTTGTGCTGCTTGGTTCTGCCTTTCTCCACCAATATGCTGCAAGGGTGGTGGTCGCTGCCATGTTGTCCTAGGACACCCCATCTACACACTGTAGTGAGTGAAGGTGAAACTAGCGCCAGATCAATAGCACTGTCCTCATCGCCTGGAGGGCTTGCTGTCCTGGTGACACAGCCACTGTTGATACAAACCAGGTCGATGGTTTCCAGTGCAGTCTCTAGCTCCTCCCCTTGTGTATTGGAGGAAGTGTTTCCCCATGATCTGCCTTTAGCGTTGAAGTCACCACAGAAAATAACATTTCTCTCGTGGCCTAATATGCCACTTAAGCACTGCCACTTCTGGGCGTCCATACTCGCATTGCGGGCATAAACATTAACCAACACGAATGGTATACTGGAATGAACTCTCAACGCCTGTATTTGTATATCGTCACTGTCCCAACTGGACATGTCTAGCTCTGACGCCACCATGCTGTCGCGAACGAGAATCGCCGTTCCCAGATGTCGTCTGTTGTAGAAACATTTGAAGCCGGCAATTTGGAGTAGCTGATCGCCCAGTCTCGTCTCCTGGAGTGCTACAATGTCGTTCCTGTAAACTAGGGTTTCTAAAATAGAGCCCCGTTGTTTTACACTGGCACAGTTCCAATATAGAATACGGATGTTCCTGAGTCCTAGACGGTGACACTTGAGTCTAAAACGTCTCAAACCACCGCGCTTACCTTGCTTCTTTGTCCCTGCGCGGCTACCACGCCGGTTCGTTATGTTGACTGCTGACCGCTCGGAAAAACACGTTCTTCCGCCATGTTGAAAAAACGTAAACACATAGAACCACACACGATGCTGAAAATTCACTCAAGGATGGCTTCGCTCGATGCACGAACTCCGTAGCACCCGCGCAGATCTTGAGTAGAAACTCCTGGTTTTACATCCTGGCACACCAATTACACGCAAGAGATGAATAAATCCATCCCCTACGCGAAAAAGTTAACGAACACAAAACAACACGACCGTCCGTCGCCATCTTGAAACCGGAAGTCAACTAAAGAGGTGTGTAGGAGTCTGACACAATGGACCAGAGACACAAAAAGAAAAACAAAAAAAAACTATAACATTTTCAAGTGGATTTTATTGGTATACAACCTCAAACTACATTTAAAAATGGCTTCGTTTACGATCCAAAGGGAGATCAGAGGGAGGTGGTTATTGTAGGAGTATTGTGGGAATTGGTTATTGTAGAAAGATGCCTGGTCCTGTAGAGGCCTATCTTGACTGTCGTTATTATTACTAGGGGGTGAATGGAAACGAACATCAAAATCAGATCTATCTGCCGGGTAACAGAACACTGAAGAAACGAGGGACTACAAAACTATCATATGGATTGATAATAAAATAGGTCAATATCAGCCTATTAAAAGAGGGGTGAAACAGGGATGTGTAATGTTTTTTTTCCTTGTACACCAGAAATATATGAAAATAGTCATCCTTGAAGGACGTAACATCAATAACAATAGATATGCAGTCTTGATTGTAGACAATGAACAGGACCATACAGTCATATACACCTACGTACATATATAGAAACAAACAGACAGACACACAAGTACAACGAAACAAACAGACAAACACACAAGTACAACGAAGCAAACAGACAGTCAAACACAAGCGCGCACACATATACATTCAACTACACCCAAGATCAAGGATTCACTAAGCATTCCAACTATTATAGAAAAAAAAAAAACAAGGGATTCATACCAACTTTTAATGAGAATAACAGCCAACCGTGTACGGCCATTACTACCAATATCCCCTGTTTCCATAGTAGTTGGCGGCAGTGAAAGTCTGGAAAACTAATCACGCTACCCCGTATCGTGAGAAAGCACGTGGTATCACTAAACCCTTGCTATGAATGGGGGTGGGCATCATGATTTTATTGGTTGGTTGTTTCAAGTGGCTGGTTTTCTTCTTTCTTCTTTTTCGAGAGACATCAACACTGACATATATATATATATATATATATATATATATATATATATATATATATATATATATATAGAGAGAGAGAGAGAGAGAGAGAGAGAGAGAGAGAGAGACAGAGAGAGAGACAGAGAGAGAGACAGAGAGAGAGAGAGAGAGAGAGAGAGAGAGAGAGAGAGAGAGAGAGAGAGAGAGAGAGAGAGAGAGAGAGAAGAAAAACAATACAATGGAACAAAAACATAACAAAACAGAGAGACAAAATTAAAAACAAACAAATAATAACATTTTCAAACGGCTTTTATTGGTATATGCCATATGATGGTACACTCCACCAAAGTCATGAATGGGGTTTTCCAAGTTTTGCACGGAAAAATTGACAAATAGGAAAAGGAAGATACCATAAGTAACGTAAACAACGTCACACAACAACAAAGGACTTTCTCTGTGTGTGATTCAGAAAAGAGGACGTGTCTTCCAGAGATCCGTATGCGACTTATTCCGAGCGTCAGCGAATAGATTTTCAAGAGGAGGGATCGATTGGCAAATGGATACTTAAGGCAGAATCTGAAACCTAGACGTGATACAACTCAGGACAGCGAAATGACGGGTCCACGCCTCAAGGAGAACATTTGGAAGAAGGCAGAGAGTTCATGAAATGTGAAATATTTAAACGCCGCGCCCACATCTCGGGAGCAGTTTAATAACACATAATCATCCTCTGTTATTTGTTCCACTCGGTACGAAAATAAAGTACGAGTCTTGTTCCTTCTTTGAAGTCGTCTGATTATTCGTCACACTGTTCCAAGGTGAGTGTTAAGACTGAGTCAAATGTCATTCTATAATCTCAATGATAAGGAAAGACATGGCATAAAGATGGGATGCTCGCCGGTTTTTTAGAATCCAATTGTCAACAAGATTTTCCCGCAAAAATTGTTAGTGAACAAGAAATGCGCACTAATGGAAAATGAATTGCGCGCCGGAATACAGTGAAACGCACGAAGTCGAATAGGAAGAACGTTAATAGGAAAAGTTAAAAATGTCGGCCGTCATACAAAAGTGTAAATGATGCATTCATAAGATCAAGTTGTAGAAGTAAAAGAGAAAGAAGGTAGGACATTATATATATAAATTGTGTGTTAGAAAGTATTTATAACGAACAATCATGATGCTGATCGTTAGATCGTTAACATAACCAGTTATTGTACATCTGCACATCAGAAATCGAAATGCGAAACGAAAACTGGTGCACATAATGAACACACAGTAGAAAATGTCCAACGTTACAATATCATTCGTGAAGTACAAAAGACAGAACATTATCACACATTAGAAATTAAAGATTAACTGAAGATAGTAAGAAAACAACATTGAATTAAAGAACTTATTTAGAATATACAGTCTGAAACGAATAAATGAAGTACACACTCGATAGACTTTACATATTTACAATGAAAGTAGGCCGTCATCGGGACACTGCACTGTAAGTTATATCTACAATACAAGGAAGATGAAACAGACAGGTATAACCATTATTAAAACAGCTTCAACTACTGGATAAATACGTAGTGTAAACACGATATACGTCACAAGAATGAACATTTCGATTACGTGTTGGATGATTTTATACTTCAACACTTAGAGAGTTCATGGACATTGTTACACTTCAAACAACGAACTTGAAGACACTGATTACAGTAGGAAGGACATCAACACTGCACATTACATTGCACTAACATTACCTGATCATACATGCCAGCACAGACAGTTAATTGACATACCAATTGCTTAGTTCAGTGCAACAGTTAGGAAGGGCTGCATTACTTTCCGGGAGTGCTAACAGAGAACATTAACACCATTTACTGCGTCATTATTATACGGACATAGGAAATATTATCTTCACGTTGGACATGTTTGTTGAAGAAAATCTGGAGATGGACTGCACACATCCGGCTGTCTTTGTCACAACCTTGCCTCCCTCAACATAATCTTTTCAAGACACGGATACTCACCGAATAGAGTTCCCTCACGCCACTTCAAGTTTATTACCAGCGTTTACACATGAAGTAAAGATAGCCATTTTCAAAGAAATATATCTAACCATGGAGTTTTTTTTTATTACACTGTTCACCGCCATACATAGGAATTACGTGGTTGGTCAGCGTCCGTCCCAGTTATTCAAAGCTCATCGAACATACCACAGCCGACTAAGCACTTCTCTGAAGTCGGCCACGAACCGCGTGGTTCAGGGTATTAGTGTAAGTTCATTACACTATCGTCAAACGTAAACAGGAGCAACTAACACTGGGTCACATTTCAAGTGTTCTACTCATACGTGCACATGAGGATCATGTCAAACTAGTGGGCAACAAACACCACTTACGTCAACGTTGGACATTCGAACCAATCCAATCAAGATACATTCACGCGACACTGGATGGATTTTCGAAAGCGTTAAGGCCAGTATTATTTATCGTTGTCGACTGTCCAACATCTGGTGTATATTAATAAGGTGCTGATTATAAATGTTAACAAAAACAATTATAAGCCGACAGTGTGGGTGGTTGGAATGGGTATTCCTAAAGTAGCCAAGCACGCTTGATTACTTTAGAAATCGTTTGTGTTGACTAGCGTCAGGTCAATACGAAAAGTCTTTTGTATTGGTCTTGCGTGCGATAACACACATTGTTGGTATCGTAATTGTGAGTAGTATATAACGTGTTTATCGTGTTGTCACGTGAATTTCAGGAGTAATAATTTTGTCTTTTATGAATGAAAATATGAATTTCCGTCTTGCGTCAATCGTCGTTTGTCAGTATTAGTATTGTTCCGTTGTACTTATATATGTTTATTTTATATTGAACATATTTTTCCATAATTATTTTTGTGGTTTACATATATCACATTAGGTATAATTGTCGTATATTTTGAGTGATATATTCTTGAGTGATCGTCAACTTTACATTATTTGTCTGAATTAAGTTGATATTGTGGTCGAAGTTGATACCACGAGATATACTATCGACTCTGTTCCTAGAAAAACATTATTACAACTTTGTCGATATTCTTGTCTTCTTTTTCCACTTCGATATTTCATTACAGCTAGAGTATTATACAGGTAGGTCAAGATGTCTACACTGCAGGATTACATGGTAATGGGTGAGAAGACGGGATTGACTGGAGCAGAACTTAGAGCGTGGGCGAAACAAGAGTTCAGCGACTATCAATTACAGCAAAAAGAAGAGAAACGTCTTCAAGCCGCATGTGAGAAAGAGGAAAGATTGGAAAAGCTAGCGGCTGAAAAGGAAGCAAAACGAGAGGAAAAAGAACTAAAAGAACGAGAGATGGCGATCAAGCAAAACGAGATAGTAGCTAGAGAAAAAGAGATAGCTTTGGAACGCGAAAAGATGGCAGCTAAAGAAAAAGAAATGGCTGCTGAAAAGGAAAAGCTAATTATGGAAATGCAATTTAAAGAGAAGCAATTGGCCGCAGAGGCAGAAATCAGGGAGAAACAACTTGTTTTTGATAGGGAAAAGCTGGCAACAGAAACACTCTGGAAGGACAAAGAAGTGCAGGGTAATTTGAAAGTCAAGACTTTGCAGATGGAACATGAAGCTGAGATTGAACGAGAGAAAAGTCGTGCAAAACAGAATGATCCAGTGAAGAAGTACCAAGGGCTTTTTCGCAACTTTCAACAAGGCGATTCGGTCAGTTCTTGGATTACCAACTTTTAAGTACTCGTAAAGCATTACAAGGTACCGGAACAAGACATACCAATTCTATTCCACAGGCATCTCGCATTGGAGCCTTTAATTGTAATTGAGTTAATACCTGAGGACTTACGTACTAACTACAAATACATGAGAGATCGTGTGTTGGCACACTTCAGTCTAGATGAGTCGGGCTTACGTACAAAATTTAAAACACTCACTCCCAAATCTAACCAAACTTTCCTTGACTTTGTTTCTGAGTTAACCTCATCTGTTGATAAATGGACTAAAGCCGCTGATATTGGGTCTGATTACAATAAAATTCGAGACTTAATAATTAGAGATAGACTACTATCTGCAGTACCAGAGGCCATGTCTGTATTTCTAGTGGAGAATAAATGCAAAGATTTAAGGAAATGTAAACGAGGGGAGAATCATATTTCAATGCACATCGAGACATATTCGCAAATTGTACACAGCCAGAACTGATAATAGGAGCAAGTGCTAGATTCCAAAAAGGCAATGGCAAGTTCAGAAAATTTAGCAGTAATAAATATAGAAATAGTCCATACCAGTACTCTAATAGAGAAGGAGACAGACCAAGAAAATGACACCTATCCAGATGTCAATACTGCAAATTATCTCATGGACATTTGGAAATGTGCGATCGACACCCTGGGTATACAGATTATCTTCGTGACATCACAGCGAAGAAAAGGAGCAAGTATGACTCATTCAAGAGAAGCATCAAATTTTTCTCGTGTCGGGCGTACGGACACACTAGCAAGTCTTGTCCGATGAAGAATATGTGGAAAGAGGCGAGTAATGCATATGTGTTGTCTAGTAGTAGTAGCGATTCAGATGATATAGAGGACACACATGCAGCCATTATAGAGTCATATAATAACAGAACAGGTAAGGAAGGTCATATTAATGATGATGACCTCACATCAGCACACAAGAGGCATATTCATGAAGCGAACACAGCATGCACTCGTCAAGGTACTCTGATCATACACAAAGCGTGGGTTAATGGGTTACCAACAAACTGTTTTAGAGACACAGGGTCTGATATTACAGGTGTTAGTCACAAGCTCATAAAAAGTGATTATACAGGTAAAAGTATTGAGTGCAGAACGTTTGGGGGTACAATAGAAATGTACAAAACCGCATGGGTCAGCATAAAATGCCCATATTATGAAGGTAAAGTATGCGCAGCAGTACTACCAAGCCCATGTGCTGGGTTGATAATTGGTAACATCACTGATGTTAAAGATTACGTTCAAACTGGAGAAAGCAAACTTGATGTGATACACACAGAATCACAAACCCAAGTATCACAAGAAGAAGGAATTACACATGCATTAAAAGTTCAACCGACTGTTAATAACAACAAAGTGGCACACAAGAAGAGAACAAAAGTTAAACACAATAGTTACAAACAACAGACGACATGGGATAGTGTAACCATATTTATTACAAACATTTTGATGTGGCTTAAATTTACCTTATCTCAGGTTACATCCATAGGCACGAACACATCCTCACAAACAAAAGCATATATTGATGATATTGTGAATAAAAATACAGTCATTCAATCACTCAAGGAAATTTACACACAAGTCAATAATAAACAAATTTACAATAAACAAAATGCATTGATTAATGCGTACTGTATTTACTACTGCTACAAAATAATCAAATATACTTTATTGGCATTATATATACGAGTGAAAAGTATGACTGTGTTCAATTCAACAAAGTTGAAAAGTACAAATATTAACAGGCATACAGTACAGAAACACCATAAGTATAGAAGAAAGAAATAGAATGAAAGAAATAAATAAATAAAAATAAAATGGGATGAAAGTGTTAGGTTCATATCAACACATAATACACTACAGACACATTAGGGTCTTAGGTCTTATTACTTAGTTATGGCAGGTGTCACTGATATAAATATATACTTTTCAGAGGTGTTCATACTGTCTAATATCTCTATACTCAGTTGTGTAATATTTCGGTTCTCTATTCGTCGGATAATTGTTCTTAACTATATCTTTATTAGAGAACTTAATAAATTATTTGATTTAAATATTTATTCTTGTTGAATATTATATTCCTGATTTAATTTTTTTTTACAGGTCTTGAATCTTTAATAGGTATGATTCTTCACAGCTATATGTCTGCAAGATTTTAATCAGTCAATCACATTATATGGGACATTCTCAGTCGATTATAGAATATACAGTAAGACTGATATATGTTATAAGTTATTCAGTTATAGTTTATTATTATTATTATGTTATAAAATATTTGAGAAATTTAATAAAGTTCAATCAAATAGCACCTAATTAATAAATGATGTTGATACAATCAGTGACTTTAAATTAATACTGTTAGGTATATATAGTATAATCAAATAGATACATGTGTTGTTAATTTACATTTATTGGCAGAGACATCTACACGGATGCAATAGCCATTAATATGTCCTGCACACTTGATGGATATTTCGACCGTCATTATTTTACGTGGAAAACTACGGTCAAGTATTTGTAGATGGTGTTGTGTAATGTTATTAATTCTGTCCAAGTTTTGGAACATTGGAACATTGGAACATTCGTTAAATCATTAATTAGAATTATTTAGTTAATTAATTGATTCAATTTTGTTATATTAATGTGTTACATAAATAAGTCATTAATTTCGAATGTGTATATTGATAATTAGTATTTCACTTGTAATTAAGAAACATTGAAGAAATTATTTTGTGATTTGGTGATTAGGTAAATAGTTGGGTAAGCAAGGTTTCAGCTGAACTAATTCCATGAAAGCGAACAGGGTTGCCAATCGATCCATTAAGATCTATGAATATATACGGAATCGGCTGATGGTCTAAAGATATACACACAAGTATTGGACAGTCTAACATATCAAATGGCACCATAAAATCTCGCAAGACATGGATAGTTACGTCTACCCTGCCAACATATAAATATACATGGAATATATGGAGGAACAACAACAACGACCAAAAATGGAATACTGGGAAACCCATTATTACTCTCGTCCAAAACGCATGGTATGACCTAGAGTGAGGACACGCTTGTCTATTAAGACAAGGTAGGGACTAATATGGTTATTAGTTGGTATGATCTCTCATGATCAGCCACGCGACGTCTAATGGGGTATTAGACAGGTGGGCGTGCCCATCATATGACATTATTTTTTTTTAGAGTAGATAAAGGGGGAGACTAGGAACTTTCCAGGTTTCGTTGTTAAAGGTTAATGCATATGTTTGCAAAGTAATACATATATCCATAGAAAAAAATGAAAACATTTTTTTTTTATCTAGGAGGGGGCATTATGCCATATGATGGTACACTCCACCAAAGTCATGAATGGGGTTTTCCCAGTTATGCACGGAAAAAATGGAAAAATAGGAAAAGGAAGATACCATTAGTAACGTAAACAACGTCACACAACAACAAAGGACTTTCTCTGTGTGTGATTCATAAAAGAGGACGTGTCTTCCAGAGATCCGTATGCGACTTATTCCGAGCGTCAGCGAATAGATTTTCAAGAGGAGGGATCGATTGGCAAATGGATACTTAAGGCAGAATCCGAAACCTAGACGTGATACAACTCAGGATAGCGAAATGACGGGTCCACGCCTCAAGGAGAACATTTGGAAGAAGGCAGGGAGTTCATGAAATGTGAAATATTTAAACGCCGCGCCCACATCTCGGGAGCAGTTTAATAACACATAATCATCCTTTGTTATTTGTTCCACTCGGTACGAAAATAAAGTACGAGTCTTGTTCCTTCTTTGAAGTCGTCTGATTATTCGTCACACTGTTCCAAGGTGAGTGTTAAGACTGAGTCAAATGTCATTCTATAATCCCAATGATAAGAAAAGACATGGCAGTATACAACATTTAAAAGTGGGTTTGTTTACGATCCAAAGGGAGCAGATGGACTTGATTATTGTAGAAAGATGTCTGGTCTTTCAGAGGCTTGTCTTGACTGTCGGTAGACTGCTCTGACTTGTATGTAGCTTGGTGACCGTAGCTTAGTTTCTCAAAACCAGCTAGAATGTCAGACTTCATCGAGACGAGAGATTCAAACTCTGCTTTCGTAAGTGTAATTCCCACATTGGAAGGATACACCATCTCAGAATCATAATACTGATATAGATGGAGTGTCGTCGTTCCTCTGTCTTGAGAAACTGTCACCGCTTTCAAACTGTTGTCTAGTTGTCTGGGCATATCAGCAGGTCTTGATATGAATAACCACTTGGGTGTAGTCATCTTGATCGTTGTAGACACAAAAAGATGAGTGGTCGTCTCAGTTTATAACGACGAATTTATCTAGTTTTAAACAGGTCTGGACTTGTCTTTTTTAACCACGGAGTAACCAATCGAAACACGAGACGGTCGTTCACGTGTTGTCTGTGTCCAAATGGTTGTAGGATACGTAACATGCTCGAGCCGCGGCATTTCATCAATAAGAAATATAACGCATACAGACCACACGTACTGTTATTAATGTCTTGTAACATACGTGTATTGTACACGGGTGATCTGTCCGAGTTTCGCTGTATAAAACGGATAATGTCGGCGTGTAATGGTGGCAAGCCAAACGAATCAAAATATTCAAACTGACCTAGACCATTAAAATATAGGGCGATCCAATGTGACCCAGAGTAAGCACTGGTGTCAGTATTGACGATCAAAGCGGCTGGCTGTGTTCTATCAATGTGTCTAGGCAAATGATCTCTAGCGCATACGTTGACTAGTGGAAGGCGTCGAACACCCAGATCAGACATGAGTAATTGTCTTAGCTGTTGGGTGTCCATTATGCTATGTAATCTGTTAGCACTTGTCTCGTCTTGGAAACTTCTAGGACCGAGTCGAGTTCGGCGTATACGACGACTTGTAGAGGTGCATCCGTTATAACGTCAAACTTAAGTTCTACTGACAGTGGGCCAGATTTCGCCAATTCAAACTATTCCCCGTCTAATATTCTAGGAGTCAAATAGAAACCATATAGACCGTACCCTTGACTAAAACTTTCATAATTTATACCATTCCCCGCATCCTTACCGGTTAGACCAAGGGCCACATTGGTACCATGGAAAGCTCGCATGTACTGACTCGTGGTATAATTCATGGTTAAGAGTTTGCCTGTGACACTACGCCCATCTACCATCAGACTCAAGTAGTTTAACTGATAATGATTGAATATGAAGGAGTTCGTGTTCAGCTCGCCATTGAAACAGGAAGCATTCACTAAACCGATCACCACCGGGGTCGGTGTCTGGCTGAGGAAAAGGTTATCTTGTGTGTGGGAAAACATACCTTTCGGGATAGAAAAGGTTTTTAACACAACTCTTTTAAAAGGGTATTTGGCATTGGATCTCAATAAGGCTTTTTCATGGGCCAGAGAGATAGCTGGATTTAACTTAGCTTTCCTCACCAAGAGGGCGGCATAAGTAATGACACTTTTGTACCCATCGTTTACATCCATGGCAATCAAATTAAAGACGGATTTTGATGGGGTTAGTTTGATTTTAATATCGGCACCATTCAACATGTACCTGTCCTGATTGATAATGTCGGAATGTAGGCGCCCCATCATATCCAGAGGCACACTATAGCTGGCTAAAGATCTTCTTTTGGCTAGCCCTTTATTGTTATCACCCTTTGTGTCTGTCATGTGCAAAGGAGTATCTTGATAGTATAGAGCTGACGTCAGATGACTCTTTTTGGCCTCTTCACCATAATTCAGAAGAGCTTCCAAGTAGGCCCGGTACGGATACGAATTTCACTCGGTGAAATAAGAGTGTCGTTCAGGGACACGTCTACTTGAGAAAACAAACTATGCAAATAATAATTTATAAGACCGACTTCCGCTGTTGGTGGTAGGCCGTCACCATTGGGCAGTGTAATTTTGGCTCTCACGTGAAGAAAAGTATTAAACAAATCAATGTAATCTTCACCGACACCAGAAATGGTGAATTCGATGGGTGCCCCATAAGCTAACGTGGCCAACGGATGAATCTCCACAAACTGTCCCTCTTCCACGGCTGTCTGGGTGGGAGGCACACTAAACAGATCCAGACCAGAATGCAGACACTCGCACGACTTGGGATGAATTAACGCCATTATGAGAAAATATCCGAATGTCCCGCTTGGTGGTGATGTGTCTTATGAGTCGGCGGCTTTCTGACTGTTAGTTTTATTCTTTCACTGGGCTGACCTGGCGGGGCGGCTCATTTTCGTTTCCTAACCCCACTACCTGATTGGCTGATGTGTTGAGCAGCGCCTTGTAGTAAACGTTGACCAGCATCTCTGGCGTGTTCTTTGAAGGACTCACCAACATTCCTACCCGTCCCCAGTCCTTCTCTCAATAGGGCTTTGCCACCAGTCTTCAACCAAGGAAGAATTGTGCGACCAAGACCACTAAAGAAACTACCAATTCCATGACCTCGCTGACTTCGACCACCCACAAAAACAGGGAGACCACTTCCAGCTTGATTGCAGAAATAATCCTCGTACAGTTTGGGGTTGCGTTGGATTAGTACGTGCCTAACCATGGTTAGCCCAGATCAAACCGTTTGGTTGTTCGAAAATGTAACGTCACTACTGAAGTTCCACCTGTAAATGAGATAGGTTTCCCCTCCTCGTCGGTTATAAGAAGTTCAATCGTGTCAAATGAAAATCGACTGAAGGGTACGTAATTTGGCTTGTCATACATCCTAAATATGGAGGTGGTCGATCTGTCTAGAACAGGGAGTGTCCTCAGTAATGGTACCATCACATCACCAACCACCCGCGAGGTGACAATATCGGAATAGACGAAGACATTTTTTGTGCCCTGGTCTAAATCTACTTCACCCACACCAGACAGACTGGGTTCAGTCTCGGTGACATGTGTCGAGGGAAATTGTAAAATGTCTGCCAACTTGTCACTAAGTCTAACTCCAGCCCCCTGCTTATATAATTGGAAACGAGCCTTATTCGAAATGTCGTTATAAGAGAACATCATTCGGTTATGTTCTTGCAAGGCATCATCGAGACGCAGCCATTGCAGTTCATTGATAAATCTCTCAGCTTCGATAAGCAATCTATTCAATTCACCAATGAATTTTTCTGTTGATTTGTACAGACCAGGCATCAGCGTAATCGTCATCGGTGGTTCCTCTAGGTCTGGAGGTGGGAAGTACTTTATCCACACCTCATCTTTCAAAATATTAAAATAGGTGTTGGGAAACTGAATATCGACCAAACCAACTTCGTACTGGGAGGTGAGCTCAATAGTTTGCGGCAGTTTGACAAAGAAATGTCCGGCGTTATTTTGTGGGTATATTTGTAACGATGCATTACTCGTCAGTATCACGTAAAAACTCATCTTAGTCTATTCGAGGTCTGAATGTTTCCTGATTCGAAAATGAAATGTTAGTACTGAAGTCCCATCCTTGAATGAGAGTGTTTTACCCGTATCGGTAGTTAAAAGTATTTCCACCGTGTCGAAGGAGAATCGACTTAATGGTACATAATGTGGTTTATCATAAAGACGAAACACTGAAGATGACAGTCGGTCCAATATAGGAACAGTCCTTAGTAAAGGAACCATGACGTCTCCAACTGGTCTCACGGCTACGAGGTCGGAATAGACATAGATATTTTTAACTTCGTTATCCATCTCTAATTCTACATCACCGTATAATAAGACATATAGTCTGACAGAGTCGAGCTTGGAAAACCAAACATATTTTTCAATCTGTCACTAATTTTTGCCTGGGAGCCTTTTTCAAATATTTTCATCCCGACCCTTTTCCAAGGTGCACCTAGAAAGAATTTGATGTTTACTTTCTCGTCTAATTGGGTTTCTACACACAACTTATTCAATTCCTCGATGAAAGTTTCAGGGCTGCTGAACGGACCAGGTGGACATACAAGGGTTATAGATTCCATACCACTACCTTTAGGTGGAAAATATTGGAACTAAATTTCCGCAGACAACCCATTAAAATACGCATTGGGAACTGAATCTCGACCAGGCCCACTTCGTATTGGGTCGTTACATCAATGGCAACTGACAAAAAAGTGACCTGCTTGGTTGTTGGGAAATACCTTTGGGCCACCATTGCTCGGTAAAATCACGTAGAAACTCATCGTTTTTTCTAATTTAGGATTAGGTAGCATATAGCCCAAACAACTACTCATTAGAGCTACCCACAACTTGTCGTCTGGTGCGTCTGCGCTGCCTTGAGTCAGATTGAACAAAGACACGGCAATTACGGCATATATAACCACCATTTGACACAGAAATACAATCTCTGGCCGCGTTACACGTTGTCCAAAGAATGACCAGATCGATGTTCTTTCCCCATCTGTCGGTTGTGGGCGCACCACAATAGTTTCCACCCTGTCTTCAGTCACACCACTAGTCTCCATAACTAGCTAGTTGCGTGTCAGCTATCCAACTATTGAATGAATTGGGATAACCAAACCACTTCACTAAATACTCTTTCCCACCACCTCTCCTGTGTCTTTCTTGTAAGATTGTTTCGATACGATACACTTGCTTGTCTCCAACAAGTTGTATTTCTTCTCTGTAGAACGAGCCCTGAAGTTCCTGTCCCGAATCGTCTTTTACCACATAGGTCACTGGACTGGTCTGGTTTATGCGACTGACGGTAAACAATTCTTCTGTCCACGAGGGCATATACCCTTTTTTAAAAGGTTGTTTGGGTTGAGCCAGTCTTACTCGGTCCCCAGGTGTAAAATACACTTTTTTCGATACGTATGTCGGCTTATACAAGTTATTCCACACCTCTTCTTGATTACTATAGTTGACTTGCACAGGGGCCATGCGAATACTTCTGTAATACGAACCATTGTAGTTCTGGATCAATTTATCTATCACGTCGACGTAGCGCAGTGTATAGGTCTTGGTGAAATAACGCCACATTTTTTCTTTCAGGGTTCGATTGAATCTTTCCACTATCGCTGCCTTCACGTCTTTATTCTCGGTGGTAAAGAAGTGCACACCTCGATCTTTCAGAAATTTTAAGAAGGTCCGATTAATGAATTCCGAACCTTTAACGCTCTGAAAATTTATTGGTTGGCTATCACCAAAGATTTTACTCACAGCGACCACTAGAGCTTTCCCTGTTTTCTTCTGGATCGGGATGGTCCAAGCATGTTTACTAAACACATCGATGCAAATCACTAGGTACGACATCCCATCGTTGTATCTTTGTAATAGTCTCATATCTATCAAGTCGGTTTGAAATTGTTGATTTATACCACCGGTTATGGTCTGACATCTCTGGAAGCGGCGACGGATCGGTTTATGTAACGTGTAGGTATCCTGATGACGTAACCATTTATCTATTTTCTTCAGATTAGTATTTCTTTTTAAGGCGGCGGCTCCACCATAGGCCCCCGGCTTCTTAGGGTCATAGTAATACTTTCTTAATTGGGCGGCCATTTTTATCACTTGGGGGTAGGTATCCTACTCTTCTTCTTGCTTCGCCTGAGTTTGTAAGGTGGTGTGGTCTCGACAATTTTGGGCTCGACTACTTGAGCCGGTTGAATAGGTGTTGGTTGAAGAGGTGTTGGTTGAAGAGGTGTTGGTTGAAGAGGTGTCTCGGCTACTAGTGTCGGTACACTGGTGACTTCAGGTTTTTGTTCCTTGATATCTACTAGTCCCAGAGGCTTGTGTCTGTACTGTTCGAGTCGATTCAGATACCGCTGTAGTGTTTGCTGATATGCTCTGGCCTTGTCACGAGGTGGTAGATCTTCTGTTTCCAGGACTTGTTGCATCTGACGATCCAAATCATGTAGACTATCAATTAGTGTGTCGGGTGGTACATAGGGTTTTTCTAGCAACCGGGGATCGATCAAGATCATCTTCTTGGCCATTACAAACCCACCACGCTTTACAACACATTTAGTATGGGGCCTAGTAAGGCGCCTATGAAACCACCTTGTTGCAGAATCTCTTTCCTTTTCTTGAGCGATAATTTCTTATGCGTGAGTGCTCTCAGACTGTCTTTGTGCCGTTGCAGACGCTTCTTCTGAGCTGGTGTCAGGGGAACATTACCTTTTAAAACGTTGTGACAGCATTCGCAAATTGATTGGACGAGATCCGGGGAAGCTGATTTCATTACTGCCTTCACAGTGGCTGGGTTGGTCTGACCCAAGAACCGTAACATACCCTCATTACGTTTAAGTCGCTTAGACATGTTATTTGGGGACGTAGACGACTTGATGCTGGTCGGGAAATATATGACTTCGTAAGCGCAGCTGATCCGGTGTTTCCTGTTGCAGGTCAAATAACAAATACCCGTGTGGAGCCGATGTCGCGTCTTTAAAACTCTCTTGGACATATGACACACGACCTGGATACATCTGTTTGGCCAGATTGGTAATCTGAGACCCGTCTCGAGGATTCTTAAACACCACTAGGTAGTGTGAATTCAGACTGATAGTTCTTTGTTCTTTATTCTTACCAAATAGGTTCTGTACTATATACATAACACTGAGGTTGCGATGATGACTGCCTTTAGTAAATAATTTAGTCACTCTGTCATCTGTTTCAGACATTAGATCATCTATGACTACTAACCGACGTGTATCCCCTGTCCATTTTCCACATCCGGCAGACCTTCATTAAATTGAACACCCTTCATAGATGGGTTGCCATTACCCATAGCACCATATTATTTCCGCTGGAAGAGGGTCTATCATGGCTGGTAGATGGGCCAAGAACCGTTGGACAAAGACCGTTTACCACTCCCCGTTGGGCCCGCAATCAAGGCCGTAAAAGGATGTTTCCACCTAGGATCCATGAGTATTAATAACCAATTACCTAGTCGCATTGGTGTTTATAAAAGCATCGGGTGATAGTATTAGACCATTTGACCACCAACTGCACGCCAGTGGGTCTCTGGTAGCTATCGGTATAATAATGATGGAAGCAACGGGCGACATGAAACAACCAACCAATAAAATCATGATGCTCACCCCCATTCATACCACGGGTTTAGTGGTACCACGTGCTTTCTCACGATACGGGGTAGCATGATTAGCTTTCCAGACTTTCACTACCGCCAACTACTATGGAAACAGGGGGTATTGGTAGTGATGGCCGTACACGGTTGGCTGTTATTCTCTTTAAAAGTTGTTATGACACCTTGTTTTGTTTTTTTCTATAATAGTTGGAATGCTTAGTGAATCCTTGATCTTGGGTGTAGTTGAATGTATATGTGTGCGCGCTTGTGTTTGAATGTCTGTTTGCTTCATTGTACTTGTGTGTTTGTCTGTTTGTTTCGTTGTACTTGTGTGTCTGTCTGTTTGTTTCTATATATGTACGTAGGTGTATTTGACTGTATGGTCCTGTTCATTGTCTACAATCAAGATTGCATATCTATTGTTATTGATGTTACGTCCTTCAAGGATGACTCTTTTCATATATTTCTGGTGTTCAGGGAAAAAAAAACATTACACATCCCTGTTTCACCCCTCTTTTAATAGGCTGATATTGACCTATTTCATTATCAATCCATATGATAGTTTTGTTTGTCCCTCGTTTCTTCAGTGTTCTGTTACCCGGCAGGCAGATCTGATTTTGATGGCCGTTTCCATTCACCCCCTAGTAATAATAACGACAGTCAAGACAGGCCTCTACAGGACCAGGCATCTTTCTACAATAACCAATTCCCACAATACTCCTACAATAACCACCTCCCTCTGATCTCCCTTTGGATCATAAACGCAGCCATTTTTAAATGTAGTTTGAGGTTGTATACCAATAAAATCCACTTGAAAATGTTATATTTTTTTGTTATGTTTTTCTTTTTGTGTCTCTGGTCCATTGTGTCAGACTCCTACACACCTCTTTAGTTTAGTTTAGATGATAGTGACCCTCTACATAACACCTCATACCCATTACATTTATGACCACCCCTATATCAACCACTCCTACTTGACCACTAATACCTGGTACCCACCCTTTACCACACACCATATCCATTACAACTTTATAAGATTTCATTTTAGTGAATAAGCTACTATGAACCTTTTAATTTCACTAAGACATTACTATCACACTTAACATCACACATTTATGAACATTTAAAACAGTTGGTACCGACACGAACACCCCACTCTTCCTACTTTCGACTAATTACTTTTACAGACCATTCCGTCACACCCCGCCCTTGGAAGTTTATACAACACATTTTCACTAGTCTATACATCTCGCCCTCAGCACCCGATGTTGTATACCACAGCAACTAATTACTTTCACAGACTACTCCGTTCCAACCAACTGATTTTCACTTCAACCAAACAAATTCATAGACTCGACCTGGGATTTTCAGCCATTTTACCCGTCCCAATCTCACGGTAAATATTAATGCTCTTTCACGTTCCGGAATGTTAATTTGTGTGTATGAATCCTTGGTCTTGACTGTACTTGTGTGTGTGTGTGTGTGTGTGTGTGTGTGTGTGTGTGTGTGTGTGTGTGTGTGTGTGTGTGTGTGTGTGTGCGGGCGCTTGTGTTTGACTGTCTGTTTGCTTCGTTGTACTTGTGTGTTTGTCTGTTTCGTTTGTATTTGTCTGTCTGAATGTAGAAGTATAGGCGTTCCTGATTGTATGTGTTTATGTGTGTATGGCTGATGTCTTTGTAGGTTTGTCTTTTGGTTGTATGTGTCTTTTTGTACACCCTCCCAATGTCTAACACATCAACGTTTTTCTTCACTTAATGAACCAACCCCATTCATACATTTTCCCCACACAAACTCCTGGCTATTATCTATTTTTTAACCACTTCCTAAAAAAATTACCCGCCATCACCCGCCTAAATAAGTATTCCACTGTCTTATTTTCACTGCCAGAGACCATACACACCGTCACACCCCCGCCCTTGGCTACCATCACGCACTATACTCATCACACCACGCATACATTACACTAATTGACAGGTACCCCGTTACCACCCCGAACATTCCCGATTCACTTTCCCACAACACTTTCTTTTTACCCGCCATCAACCGCCTAAAATGTTCTGTTCCCCAAAAAAATCCCACCAAAAAAATTCACCCGGGCTTTACCACCCCAAATTTTTTTTTACCCCACTCGGCAAAAAAATATAAAACATACAAGTAGCCATCTTGGATGCTTAAAGATGTGGATGCGAGCCTAAATGTACTACTCCTCTATTAAAAGCCTCTTCTTAGCTTCTTCAAAATCCGCAATCTTTTGCTCTTGAAAGTCCCTACTCTCCTCATTGGGTGCTATCAACATTTTCCGCCGCCGTATGGCGATTTCTTTATCTTGCTGGTCGAGAATAACGAGGTAGTTTGTGAGCTTACCTTTAATCGTTGTCACCGCTTTGTCAAGCGCCATGAGCCCCCGGAGTTCTCTCACTGGAGGTAGGCCTTTCTCCCCCAGGAACTGGTCTACGTGTGAAGTTTCTAAAACCCGCTGCACTTCTGGACTCGACATGGCCCGTTCTAAGATATTGCCAACATTTGAAGCTATTTGTGGGACATCCTGAATAACCACACCCGCTAGAGCTGCTTGTTCCTGTGCCAGAGCACCATCAGTCTGCACGAGGACGGAGACTGCCTTTGGCAGTAGTTTGTCCCGTGCCAGAGCGCTATCAGTCTGCACGAAGACGGAGACATCCTTTGGCGGTAGTTTGTCCACAAACTCCAATGCATGTCTGGTACTCTCTTTGAGGCTACTCAAAGCTAAAAGAAAGCCATCATCTAACCGTGTAATCCTTTCTTTCACAACATAGAGCGCATTCCTTCTACCCAACCTAATTTTTTTATAATCTTTGCATGTTATAGGTTTGATACCCCATATCGTCTACACCCTTTTAAAATAGTCATCACTGGCGCTGTTTTCTAGCTCCACTTGTAAGTTTGGGGGTAGACACCTCTGTGACTCCTTTGGCCACTCGGCATTAACAATGCGGGGATTATCGACATTAAAACCGTCGTCGATGACGCCTGTCTCGTCCTCGCCCGTTTCAGGCGGCCCTTCTTCGCCACCAAAATCGGTCAACTCAACTCTATCCATATTAGATATTGCTACAAAGCAACAACAATAAACAACTAGCCATGTCTTCAAGTGCATATGGTCGTAAGCTTAACTCTTACCGCCGTCTGCGGGAGCCGCTCGGTGTGAAAGGATTGCGGCAAGACGATCATCGTGACCAACAATCCTTATACGATCGGTCCCAAGCAGCAGTTACTAGTCCGTTTCCCAAATCTCGGTGCACACGACGTTATCGTGCCTGGGTCAGTGCGGCAGGCATTCAATGTCGACCTCAGCTCCCCTGATGTCAACCGGTTCGTGGTCCAGAACCTGGGTCGAGCACTGGTTCAAAAGCTGACCGTTAGGCTCTCCGGCAATGAAGTCTTCTCTCTTGTAGACAGTGACGTCTACAATGTCTATCTGGATCTTTGGAAGAGCCGATCGGAGCGGGCGAGCGCTGTGTATCAAGGCATCGATACAAGCACCTGCATGAATGTGACCAAGGCGCGTGTTGGTGCAGCGGATGCTGTTGTTCTCTCCCCCCCCCCCCCCGCCAATGCGCCAGACATGGCCATCGCAAAGGCCTTCAAAAACAGGTACTACATACCATTAGACTTTGAGCTGCTTGAAACACATGCGCCCTTCTACCAATCTGCTCTTAGTGATCGGCTGGAGATTGAGTTGACCTTTAACGACGCTTCCCGCGTGATTCGTGCATCTGGTAAAGATATCGTCAACTCCACATATTCCCTAGAAAACATCTGTCTCAAGTACGAAGTAGTCACTGAACCCACGTTGGCCCGGCTAATTCGGAGCATGCATGAGAGCCGTATGGTGGTGTTATACGAGCGTGTCCTACGACATAGACGGATCCCTCAGAGAAAGGAGGACTCGATATGGAACATCAATCTGAATACACCGTGTAGGTCTTTCAAAGGCATTCTCCTATTATGGGAAGATCCCGCCAACCACAAGGATTTTGCACGCCAAACAGAGTTGTTTTATAACCCATAGATCACCAAAGTTGAAGTCATTGTGGAAGGACAAGCCAATCAGCTATTTGCGCACGGCTTAGCACCACACCAGCTCTGGGACGAAGCCAGGAAATTCATCGCCGGTGGCCTCAAAAGGCATCCTGAGACAAGCGCAGTCGCCAAAGAACTAGGATTGTTCGATGTCAGTCTAGGCCAGTACTTGACGACAAAATTCTGCTTGTGGCTGGACTTCCGGACCTCCGACGATGACAATCTTCACGGCAGCGGCCGGCGTGTAGAGAACGGCTCTGAGGGCATCACTCTCCAGATCACGAAAGAGGGTGAACCGGCGGGGCCACTGTACTGCTACGTTTATTTGGTTATGGACGGACAGCTGAACATCGACACCGGGAGATTCGTTAGTGCTGTTTATTAATGGAGTTCCCACTTAAGCCACACTCGGCCATCATCACTGGCCCACATCGTGTGGTAAAACAGAATTCATTCTCGACCTCCTGGAAGGCCCGTACAGGGGTGTTTTCGCGCATATTGTCATTGCGTGTCCTTCGGTACGATATAATGAACCATACCGGGCCCGGTCGTGGGTGTGGTCAGATCCCGAGGTCTTCATATTTGACCCCGGTGATCGGCTGCTCAAATGGCTAGAGGCCTTCTATAAAATGTTTCAGGGGACACCAACGTTATACGTCATTGATGACTGCAGCGCAGAGGGCGCTATTGCGCAGAAGCGGACTATGTTGACTTATCTAGCTTTTAGCGGGCGACATGCCCAGCAAAGTCTGTGGGCTCAAACCCAGAAGTACAACGCCGTTGCGAAAGGCCTCAGGGCGCAGACACAATGGGTGGCACTCTTCCATTCCAAGGATAAGGATAGCTTTGAAGGCTGCCTGGACGAGAACTACGTCATCCACTCTAGGGAGGAACGTGATGGGGTGCGAAAGCAACTCGAAGCTAATGAGTTCTCAAAGCTGGTACTAAGGACCAAGTTCCCATTTTCTTATAAAGTGCTCAAAGCTGGTGAGGTTTGTTAGATACTAAGCATATGTTAAGCATCAGCTAAGCATATGTTAAGCATCAGCTAAGCACCACTTAAGCATGTATGAAGCAGTGCTTTGTTACTCCGTAACAGCCTTAGTTGTATTACAACTGATATGCACATGTTGCGTGCTTGGATGGGCTGTGCATTCCTATATTAGAGTTAGACGTTGGGTATTTGCAAACGCTGTGATGAATTGTGACACCATACTCGACCAGCTGTTACGTGAAGAGGCAAAGCCGGCAGAGTCTGCTCCGGATGCAACACCTACAACAACACCACAGTCCGGACATGCAACACCACCTGCCACAACGCCACAGTCCCGACATGCGTTACATCGTGAAAGGCTGGCAGCACTTGCGGCTGGGGGACGTCCGGGCAGTAATAGGAGGTAAGTACTCCAAACTTACAGTGGAACAGGTTGAGGCCTTGCCTGATCAAGAAATTGAGAAGCTATATGCGAGGCACGAGGCGAGGCTTGGGGCTGCAATAACAAAGACCCTGGGCACGGCTATGCTACAGATGTACGCACAAGTGGCAAGTATGTTCCTCCCCATTGCTGATAATCAAGCTTTGGTGACAGACCTGGAGGCCGACCCGTTTCTAGGGCATGCGCTAAACACAGTTACATGTGAACTCTACCATAAGTTCGGTATGTGCTTAGCACCTGCAACTGTCGCGCTAGTAACTTTTAGGCACTGTCATTTTGGACATATCTGTCCTAAGCAAGAACAAGATGGAGGAGGAGACCCCCGAAATTGCTCCACAGGAGACGGAGAAACTAGTGACGAAGGACCCCAGAAAAGTTGCCGCTGGGAAGAGAGGAGCTGCTGCTCGAAAGAGTCGTGAAGCAGAGAGGTTGTCTCTAGCTCTGCAGCAGGCTGTTCGTGAGAAGAAACGAAAGTTAGCCCCAGAGCATGAGCAGGCCCCACCACCGCTGTTTCCAATGGTGCCAGTTGATTACCGCGGCTGGACTCCCTGGATTATCGGAGTGATTAGCGTTGTCGTTGTCGTCTGTGTAATTAGGCAGAAATTGCGGCGGACTAAAGCACCTGCCCCACCTACGCCCTCCAAGCGACCTGATACTAACGTATTAAAGAATAGAGATCCATTTTATATGGAATAATGGCAAGTGTTGACGGGAGAGCTATTGTTAACGCCGTTTACCACGGCGCTGTAGTGGCCGCGCTTACCGTAGGCACCGCAAAACCGACCAAGGTGATTTTCAAAGGGGCAACCTTGCCCAAGCTAGACGCTGATATGTATGACATTGGGATGATGGTTTTAGACACGTCCATCGCCTTAGCAATCCGAGATTTGCTTATCAAAGAGGGCTTGATCCCCGCTGATATATTGCATAAGCCCTTACAGTATCAACCCCGCTAGCTATGGCCTCTGTCGCAATGATAATAGGGGGCGCTGTTGTCAATGCCCTCGCGTTTACGGGGGGCAAATACTTCTTTTCCAAGCTAGGGCATGCGGACGCCCATGAAGAAATGAGTCGGCACGATGAGGCTGTCGAGCGGCTACAGGCGGCCCAGGCTGAGTGGACGAGAAAGAGAACCGCGCGGCTGGACTGGCTCAACGATGAGCTACAGCGCGAAGGCCACGCCGTTCACTCTTTCCATGATGTCGACCAGGCCATGCGGGAATACAGCCAAATTTAACAGGGCACAACCTCCTATCTACGCACTACGGTAAATGTCGTGTAGTACCAGCTCATGAAAAAGCTAGGCTAAATAAACTATAAGTTTAATCCCTCAAATGCCCCAATGGGCATGCATCGCCATTCAAATTTACAAAACCCGACTAAGGAGATGTATGTATTGATTGGACCATATCCTTCTAAATTAGTTTTGACATATATCCTCCAAGTAGATGACTATTTCTTTATTCCTCTCTGTCCTGTCCCATTCGGCTATAATGTGACGCTTGTATGGGGACATTCTATCACGTTTGGAATGTTCCCAATTATTAACCCAGTGCAAGGGTTTGGTAGCACTGTTTGTACCAGGAATGTCGCTCCTTTGGCGTATTGTCTGGTAAGTATATTATTGTCTATTATGAATTCCCACTTACTATGTTTTGCAATTTTTGCAAGTGTGTGTACATTTTAAAAACATTTTTGTAACGTTGGATCTTGTTTTTGTTCTGTGGCTAGGTCAGTTGTTACTACTAACATGTCTTGTGTCTTGTGCCTAGTTTGTGGGTGTGTGGAGTGTGCATTGTCTTCTTCTTCTTGAGCTCTGGTGAGCGCATTTGTTGGGGTGTGGTCGGTCTCCCATTTCATGGTCTCTTCATGAGTGCAATCTTTTACCTTGGGAATGTTCCCAATGAGAACCCCGGCACATGGGTTTTGTAGCACCGCTGCGTTCACTATCCCTTGTCTTAACGAAACTCAATCTAAATCATTTAACAGATAAGGTGTCCAGGGTGTGATACTCTTTCAACAAACTTGAAGCAGGAAAACTTAACGGCAATCAAAAGGACTGAAGATCGGCAAATAAATCATTTCTCGCGTAATTTTCAAACGATCTTTAAACATCCATCATATACATGATGATGACATACGAGTAATCAATCGTTGACACACTAGACCTTCTAATTGACCTTGCCGTAATATATATTTAGTCTCGTTTGGATCTGTTGCCTTCGTTCTAGTCTTCTCAGGCTCCTATACCTTTCCTACTTTGGACGTTGTCCTTTGCTATCTATCTTGGCCATAATGATGTCGTCCTGCTCTTCAATATTCTTTTCTAATTTCGAGACAATTTCAATGTGCTGTTTCTCTGGTGGAATCCATGATCTGACTCCCGTAACTATTGATCCACAAAACTGACGTGATGCGCTAGTTTCTTAGTTATATTTGAGTTTCTGATCGAGAGTTCTGCTCCTTCTGTTTTTAGCATCATGGACTTACGTTACGACTTGGCAGCAAGGTAGTTACATAGGTAGGTAAACAGACAGACAGACAGACAGACAGACAGACAGACAGACAGACAGACAGACAGACAGACAGACAGACAGATGGGTGGGTGGCTGGCTGGCTGGATGGATGAATGGATGGATGGATGGGTGGGTGGATGGATGGATGGATGGATGGATGGATGGATGGATGGATGGATGGATGGATGGGAATGTAAGTAGGAATGCAGGTAGGTACATACGTAGACAGGTTGGTAAGCAGTGAAATATTCAGACAACTAGGTAAGTATGCATGTAGGTATGAACACCATAGGACAGACAAGCAAATAAGCCGAGTGGTAGGTATTACCAGTGAGTTGAAATGAACACCTTAAAAGTGTGATAGACATGACAATAACCATGCCATTGTCTTGTAGCCTGTCAATATTATTGTTAAGGATGTCAGGGCGAATACTGTACATAACGACAGTTTAAAGATGGTCGCCCATCTTGTGACATTCACCAAAGGGGAACAGCATTTTGCTATCCGTGTTTTGCTTGGCTTTGGGGTGAAACCTATAGAAATTCATCGGCGAACCAATCTGGGCCTTTATACATGGACACGCGTTAGATAGCTGGTGGATTGGTTTGCTGGTTGTGTGGTTGATTTGCTAGTTGGCTCATTCGTTCGTTTATTAGTTAGTTAGTTCGTTAGTTAGTTAGTTGGTTGGTTGGTTAGTTAGTCAGTCAGTTAGTTAGTTAGTTAGTTAGTTGGTTGATTGGTTGGTGGGTTGGTTGGTTGGTTAGTGAGTTAGTGAGTTAGTTGGTTGGTTGGTTGGTTGGTTGTTTGGTTGGTTGGTTAGTTAGTCCCCATATCATCAACATGACACATGGAACTATCACAAAGAGAACTGGTTACTCGCATCAGAAGAAGACAGTCCACATTTTTGGGGCATGCTGTGAGAAGGGGAAAGCTGAAGTATGTCGTCACAACAAGAAGGCTGGAGGGGAAGATAGGCAGGGGGAGGGGGACAGAGAGAAAATGCCGAACAGTTTGAGATCGTCACAGTCTTGCGTTTACTCGCAATCAGGCAACGTCATCCGTACCTCAAATATAACTACAGCTCGTACAGATGTTTTACATGGAATTTATTTCAGGCAAGCCTGACAATCAAACAAGGCGTTATTTGCCTGACACATCAATATAATGATGGCCACTCGTCACACAATATATAGATACATATCATCACACATGATCACTCTCTCGTTAACATCGCATGCGTTCACAATAATAGATAATGGTTTCAGAACAACACTACGTCCAGTCGAAAGGCCGTCTTGTCGCTGTCTGAAGCAGCTCAGGTTGTCGCTTGCCTACGTGGTCAAACTTCCTCGTGGGGTCCGCAACTTTGCTTGCCGTTCTCTTTGCACGCAGCACTGTTGTCTTAGTACTCGTTACCCTCTAAAGTTCTATTCTAGTTTACGTCGTCACGGTATTCTCCGTGACCTAATGTACCCACCCCTGTTCTCGGGTCGGTCCCTCTGTTGTCCTAACTCTAACACGTTAGTGTCCCCACCCGAGTCTAGTCTTATTGCTATTCTTAAGTCCTAGCTTGGGTGCTGTCTCTATTCGGTCTATACCTTTATAGAGGTCCTGTCTCTATGTCCTCTTAGTCCTTGCCCCTCTTCTGTCACTAGTCTGTTCTACTATAATCTAACACCTTGACATGCTCTCGTCGTCCCTCGTATTGCATCACCAGATTAATGTAGTAGGTGTGACGCAATGTCGTCGTAGCATATAAAATTAGTCTGATCTAATTTAGTCAAGGGGTTCACTGCTCTATCATAAGGTACAATTCTGCCTCAAATAAGTGTGGTCACCAGTTGCTGTATCTACCCACTGGTTTTAGATCAGCTTAACACATCTCCACTCTAAGCAAGAGTCATTACATTACACTCTTGGGAGCTGTGTTGAACCAGGGCACGTTTAACAACCTAATGCCCCTCAAAATACCGATTCACCGAAATCCCAAGACAAATTGCTCCTATTACGGATGCAATACATGAATATTTAATTCATGGCTCCAGTGAAATGCACTTTCACTTCTCTTCTTAGTTGTGTGTATGCTGATATTTGCCTATCTAGCTTTCGCTTGTGGATGAATATTCAACTCGCCCTTCCACTTATTCTAAATCTGTGGTGTCCCCTGATCCAGTGTTCCGTCCCTTTGAAATCAACTGCTGTGTGTATATTTACCTGTTTGTATTACTGTTTGTATGCGTGTAAATATTTACTTTATATGTGTTGCAATTAGAAACATAACTATATGTCTATAATTGATGTATTTAGGTCTTCAAGCATCACATGTAGGTTAATGTCCGTCACAAAGTAATGCTTTTGCTTAATTTATGACGTACTTCGTCGATCTGGGATCCTAGAAAACAACCATTACTGTAATGCATTAGTGGCTATAACACACATAAAATTACACACTTCACATAGTTTACACAAAAGACGCGGACGAGTCATAAAAACACTTGTGTGCGGAAAAAATGCACCACTGTTCACACTCATATTTTTACTTCTTTCATTCGTCCGTATACTCATCGGGTATTCACTCATTCATACATTGTCAATTTTTTTTTATGTTTTGTCATTGACATAAAATTGGGCTCGTGTTAAACAATATTGAGCCGAAATAAAGTAGTTTTGTGTATCACCTTGTTATTTACAAGTTTAAATGTATTGCTTACGGCAATACAACAGAAACTAACTAAGTCTATCTATATCTAACTATTCTAATGGATAATCGGTTTGATCTGTCCCTAGACTGATGATCACTATCATTGTACGGAGTGATGTCTAATTATACTAACTAAGGTATTTAATCTAAACTAACGTAAATAACTCCTAAGGGGAAGTCATCATCATCATCAAGTGCCGTGCCGGTTGGCGTAGACGTTCATGGCTCTCCATAGATCTCGGTCTTTGGTTTTCTGGATCAACTCTGCTGCTGATATTCCTCCATGCCACCGTCTCAATCCATCCAGAATCACTTCTCTTGGTCTACCTCTGCCTCTCATCCCCTCGATCTTTCCAGTTGTTACGATGTTCTCCAATGCCTCTCTTCTCATTACATGACCGAAGAAAGCTGTTTGTCTCTGTCTTATTGTTGTATATAATGTTCTAGTTTCATTATCCTGTTTCAGGCAGTCGTCGTTAGTTACTCTGGCAGTCCAAGGAAGTAAGTTAATTAAATTGTTAATTTATGATATTACGTAAAACAAAAATGTTATTTAATGAATAAAGGATGTTACTACAGTAAATAATGTAAATAATCTATTTAACTAAATGATGGGTGTAATAAATAAGGTAATTTAAACTAACTAAACTAAATAATAACTGTTATTAAATATGGGTATATAATTAACTAAGTATCAATTTATGGGTGTTTCTAAGGGAAGGTAATTAATTTAACTAAAAATTATATAAGAGAAATATGTTAGTTCCCTTAAATGTACTAAAGTCACAAATTGCTAAATTTCTAAATTTATTTAACAATTAATCTATTACATTTCTAATTAAATCTAGGTATATTACCTCGCCGATTTAATTGGCTTCATCGGTAGTAGTCTCGCTAGAGAACTGTTTACTATACTTTACTAGTCTACATCTAAATACTATCTACATTAATAAATCTAAGCCCTAGTTGTAAATTTTTCTAACCTAATTACATGATGGTTATTGCTACAACTGTTTTAAATAAGCTATCAGTTGAATTATTAGTGGTTCTTCTATTACTACTATTTCTACTATGATGAACCACTAGATTGCTTTAGTACAGCTTCATTAAAATTATATTATACAACAATAATACATACGTGTTACATACATAGACATGTTACATACTAATCTAACTATCTAACTAATCGTAGGTCCAGGCGATGGTGATCACGACGTGTCGTTCCTATTGGTTCTTCCTTACGATAGTCTATATACAATTTTCACTACAACTTATGTGACGATGTACCGTGTCACAATCTGTTCACAATAGTATCACAGTTTATACGCACTAGATGACTCTATCAATACACTGTTCATGCGTTCTGGCACTACTAGAGTTCTTGGTAAGTTCACGTAATGGTACTTGTGTTACACAGTGTCTTATGTCTTACCGTTACTATCACAGTTTCTATATGAACTAATTGGTAGTAACTGCAGGTAATGCGGCAGTGTTTCATCTCTTTTCTGCATCACTTCAATGTTCGAAGGTCTCGTGAGCAGATCTGCAAGGGTATTGTTGCTCCCTTTAATATGTCTTAGGGAGAATGAATAATTTTGGAGAATTAAGGCCCAGGGATAAATTCTGTTATTTTTAGGTAGGCCTTTCTCCATAACTAACAGCGGAGAGTTGTCGGTCTCGACGACAAAGTGAGTTCCAGCCAAATATCTATGAAGCTTAGTAATACAATATACGATTGCGAGAGCTTCCAGTTGAGAGACCTCATAACGTGATTCAGCTGTGGTAAGTTGCCACTGACATACAAGATTGGATGAAGGATCTTTTTATGTTCTTGAAGCAGTAAACCCGAGATTGTAGTCGCACTGGAGTCACATCTAAGGATATATTGTAACTCAGGATTAGGTAAGCGTAGGATGGGAACATTACTGAAAAGGTACTTTAATTCTGACATAGCATTTAGTAAAGTAGCATCTTGCACATTTATCTTTGCAGAAGATTTTAACAAATCCGAAAAATACACATGTTATTTGTTCCAAATTGGGGATAAATTTGTTGTAGTAATTTACTAACCCCAGCAAGCTCCTTACTTGTTTCTTTGTTGTTGGAATAGTGAGATTCAGGATTTTGGTAATAATTTTGTTGTCTGTTTTTAACTGGCCCTTGGATATCGTATGGCCAAGGAAATCTATCTCCTCCAACGCCAATTCGACTTTCGTTGGTTTGACTGTTAGTCCAAACATTTTTATTCTCTCGAAGACGAGTCTCAAAGTTTGTAGATGTGTTGTCCAGTCTGTTGTATGGATGCATATATCATCTATGTATGTCTGAACATTTGTGACTCCATGCAGAAGTTCCCTAGTAAGGCGGACAAATGTGGCAGGTGCGTTGCGAATTCCAAACGGAAGAAAACGCCACTCGTAGAGACCTAGAGGTGTTGCAAAGGCAGTTTGATGAACGGAATTTCTATCCATCGGGATTTGCCAATAGCCTTTCGTTAGGTCGAGTTTTTAAAAGATAATAGATGATGACATGTTCAAGATGAGGTCGTCACATGACGGAATAGGCTCTGCATCAATTTTTGTGATTGTGTTTAATTTCCTATAATCTATGCAGAGTCTTAAGGTGGAATCCTTCTTTTTGACTAAGACTATCGGAAATGAATGTTCAGACTGGGATTTCTGAATTATCCCACATTCTTCTAGACTGAGAATTTCCTTATCTAAATTTTCCCTATAGCTTAAAGGGATAGAGTAAGGTCGACATTTGATTGGAGTATCATCTAAGAGAACAATGGAGTGTTGTATCCTATCTGTCCTACCCGGTGTGTCTGAAAAAATTTGTTTGTACTAAGTCAATAATGCTATTGTCTGCTGTTTTTGTTCGTCTGTCATCTTTGGCCCTAGATGTATGTTGCTAATGGTTGTGGTGCTTTTTACAGTCGGTACTGGTAATTCAAAGTCGTCTTCTTCTGTCTGGTTGATCACTGTGGCTGAAATATGTTCGTCTTCTACATAGTTCACTATTGTGTTTGTCGGGAGTCTGGTTAACTGGTGTGGTTGCGTTGTGTTGGTCTTCCGTCTCCTGTTCTTGTCTTCTGTAATAAGGCGTTAGCATGTTTATATGAAATATCTTGAGTTTGTTATTCAAGGATATCTCATAGTCAACCTCGGAAATCTTTCTCACCTGCGCCTGTATGACCTTTTGTGTTGTGTTATTCTTCACTGTACCACTGGATGCACTGAGGTGTACTGTTTTGTTTTGTAGGTCATCATCTTGTTTACTAGTTTTTCCACCTAGTTTTGGACTTAGCCTGATTGGAGTAGGTTTCTCTCCAGGCTGCTATCTTATCAGTGGTACATTTCTTCACCTGTGGCAAACAGCCGATTATCAAATCTGCACATGGGTTCTTTAAAATCGCGCACGTAAAGGTGCCAGTCAAGAAAGGGGTCTTTATGTTAGATCTGGCTAACGGGTATGTTTCTATACTGCCTGAAAAAGTGCGGCAGTTCACCATTTCTCCCGTATAATCTTCTGGCTTGGCCAGTTCCCTTCTCAGACCGATTAATAAACTGCCACTATCGAGAAGGATTTTGCATGGCATGTCATTGACTATTCCGTGGTGGAAGTTTAAACTGCCTCTGGAGGCTACTGCTGTATTCGCGTTTTCAAGTGAAAATGGCACTGTATGCCCACATTTAAGTATTCCGTTATCATGGAATTTATGGCATGTTGTACAATTACTGTAATTCAATACATCAATTGCTGCTACTACATTTTCATCATTCTCACACATATCTTCCAAATCACTTTCACTCTCCGATGATGACTCAACTAGTACTGCATTCGCTGCTTTCAACCTTTTTCTTCCAGTATAGCCAGAGGAATAATGACCAAAATAATGACCCCCCCCCCCCCCAAAAAAAAAAAAAACATTTTACAGCACGTCTAAAGGTTTCTCTCTTAGTTTGCTGCTTCCTTATCATCATCTCTAAGTGTGCTGGATAATTCGGATTTTTATCGCACATAGCATATTCTGGGTGCTGAAATTTGCAGTATGGGCATTGTGGTAGGTTGCCCCTTTGCTTTTCTCTATATTTATAAGGTTTTTGTGGTTTGTCCATAGCAGCTGCTGCAATTTCACTTTCTTCGATCCCGGATTTTAGCACATCTCTATTCGATGAAAAATATGCAGACCCCCGTTTTTCTAGCTGTTCTGGAGATTCTACGTCTGACTGTTGCAAAAACTTAGCAAATGGACTGGGAATAGTTGAGATGGTCTTGTCCATAATCATAAGATCTCTAAGTTTATCGTAATTACTGCTAATCTTAGCCGCCTTATACCATTTGTTATAGACTTCCTGCACTGTCGAGACGTAATCGATGAACGTTTGATTACTCTTAGGTTTTAGCTTTGAAAATTGGATTTGGTACCCTGGGGCGTCTAACAGGAAATGCTGCATTACCCTTTGGTGGATATATTCATAGTTATTCCTAAGGTCTTGGGGGATGGATTCTATTACCTTTAAAGGCTCC
Source organism: Cepaea hortensis (assembly GCA_963921405.1). Classification (NCBI taxonomy): domain Eukaryota; kingdom Metazoa; phylum Mollusca; class Gastropoda; order Stylommatophora; family Helicidae; genus Cepaea; species Cepaea hortensis. Next base: position 301,168,104 of record OY992876.1, read on the forward strand.
CCGGAGAGATTTTTCATGTAGATCATCGCCCAGTGCTCTTTTGGTATTTTCTGGACTTTTAGTTGGTATTCTACATTCTTTGACCATGCTGAGATGGAATCGCCCTGACAAAATGGCTTCACAATCCCTTTATATCTGGCAAACTTATTCTCTTCCTCTTTACTTTTGAGTTTAGTTGTCGCGATATGAACATGAGACTCAATTTCGAGCTCTTTCATTTTTATCTGTGTTTGGGATTCAATCTCTGCTTGCTTTAATTTATAAGTCTCAGCTACCTCTTGCTGTTTGAAAGCTAATTCTTGCTGTTTCAATTTAGTACTTTCAGCTATCTCTGCGAGCTCCTTTTGGTGCAACAGTTCTTTCGCACTCTCATCTCTCTGTTTGTCTTTTTCCTCTTTATCTGCTGCAGCTTGTCTATCAGTGTATTCTTTAAATTCAGCTTTTGCCCATTGTTCTAGCTTATCCCCACTATAACCTAGTACTATCCTTGCTTCTATACAATCTTTAAGTGTTGACATGTTTATTATTTATTTTTCACGCACTTATAAATACAATAATAATCAATTGTATAATAGTCAATTTTTAGTGAAAAAATGAAAAATAAAGATGCCACTTTATAATGCAAGTCAAAATTATGTGTATTTATCTGATCGTTGACGATGATCAGGATCTTTTCTTCGTTCGGGAAAAATCTTCTCTGCTTCTATAGCTACTCTCGGCTTGATGGTATAAACATTTTCATGCACAATCTGGTGTATAGAATGCAAACAATTAATATCTGGCGAAAATAAATCACACCAAAATGCACAAAATGTATCACAAGTTGCCTGGCCAGAACACTGAAATGTGGTTATTATGTTTAAATTTGTGTAATTGTAAATGTCGTAATGTCTCTGTTTGTCGTCATGTCTTCAGGCTTGACCTTCAGCTGAAACGTCTTTAACAACACAAGTTAGAATCACAACATTACATTACATTTCACTCTGCTCTAAATTTATTCGATCAATAATCACACGTTTACACACTGGCGACGGTACTCAGTTCATTCACAGGTCATTTCGCGCACTTCACAATCTTTCGTTCTCACTCGATAAAACGTTCCAACATATATCGCTACTGCGTTCATTCGAGCGTTTCACTCCACTAGCAATCTCAATTTAACATTTAAGCGTGCTTTGCTAACGTTCAGGCGTGCATTTGGGCATGCGTTCAGTTCGTAGCTTCTGACACCATTACATGTTGCCTGTCACAGTTTTGCGTTTACCCGCAATCAGGCAACGTCATCCGTACCTCAAATATAACTACAGCTCGTACAGATGTTTTACACGGAATTTATTTCAGGCAAGCCAGACAATTAAACAAGGCGTTATTTGCCTGACACATCAATATAATGATCACCACTCGTCACACAATATATAGATACATATCATCACACATGATCACTCTCTCGTTAACATCGCATGTGTTCACAATAATAGATAATGGCTTCAGAACAACACTACGTCCAGTCGGAAGGCCGTCTTGTCGCTGTCTGAAGCAGCTCAGGTTGTCGCTTGCCTACGTGGTCAAACTTCCTCGTGGGGTCCACAACTCTGCGTGCCGTTCTCTTTGCACGCAGCACTGTTGTCTTAGTACTCGTTACCCTCTAAAGTTCTATTCTAGTTTACGTCGTCACGGTATTCCCCGTGACTTAATGTACCCACCCCTGTTCTCGGGTCGGTCCCTCTGTTGTCCTAACTCTAACACGTTAGTGTCCCCACCCGAGTCTAGTCTTATTGCTATTCTTAAGTCCTAGCTTGGGTGCTGTCTCTATTCTGTCTATACCTTTATAGAGGTCCTGTCTCTATGTCCTCTTAGTCCTTGCCCATCTTCTGTCACTAGTCTGTTCTACTATAATCTAACATCTTGACAGTTGGTTGGTTGGTTGGTTGGTTAGTTAGTTAGTCCCCATGTCATCAACATGACACACGGAACTATCACAAAGAGAACTGGTTACTCGCATCAGAAGAAGACAGTCCACATTTTTGGGGCATGCGATGAGAAGGGGAAAGCTGGAGTATGTCGTCACAACAAGAAGGCTGGAGGGGAAGAGAGGCAGGGGGAGACAGAGAGAAAATGCCGAACAGTTTGAGATCGTGGCAATGAGGAAAGTCGGTAACAGAAATGATTGGAAGCATGAGAGACAGAAGAATGTGGGCAGACATGATCACCAACGCCACACAGCAGGGACTATAAGAAGAATAAACTTGTTCATTGGAAATCGTGTATGTACAACCTGTTGCCATCTGTTGTAGTTTGGGGCACACTTAAAGTGTTTAAAAAGTCGGTGTCTCTGGCATCGCATTATGACTTTCAGCTTTTGTATTGCCTAATGCAGGGGTCACCAAACTACGGCTCGCGGGCCGAATCCGGCCCGCGACGTCATTTCATCCGGCCCGCGACGGTACTCGAACTTGCTTGATATAACGTACGAAACACGAGACATTGTGATACAATTTAAATGTAAATATTATGTTTATAATAATAGGAGATCTTCACACGCGCGGAGACCTCCTGGCTGCTCTATGTGTTTATTTATACGGCCCTATTTATATATTTTGCAAACCTTATTATGAGATATATTCTTTTACCAAATGAAGCCGCCTGCCGCGGCTCTACAAGAGTATGGAGAAGCATATCTCTTGATACCCTGGTAAAAAAATGCATAGGATGCTGGGATGTTGTGTTGGCGTGTCTATACGAGCCCAGTCACGCCATGTTCCAGCCTCTTTGGCCTTGAGAACAACTGTGGCCGAAGAGATGCTGATGTCTAATTTTCAGCAGAGGATTTGAACCCATCCCTCTGAGCCACTACTCAGCAGGTGGGCGAACATGCCTCAGGCATGGCCGAGCGTGGCCACTGTTTTTCCAGACCGCAGTTGAGAGGGCAGACAGGCCCTGTTGTCTTGTATCCGTTTAAAGTGTCGTCCCTGGAGTGAGGGGAATCAACACCCGCATTATTTTTTAACCCCTTATCATTATCCTGGAGAATCCACTAGATTCCGTCCACCACATTCCCTTAGTTTATGAACACCTCTTTCTCTCTCTCTCTCACTACTGGATCATGCCCCCTCTCATTCTTCCCCAACGCAACATACTCAACAACTCTAGCTTCTAAAAATTAATAACAATTAATTTATTAAAAGAAGAGTGTAATGTATGTGCGAAGTATATGCGAAGAATGTGTGTCGTATACTATAATGTGCGTAGAATCAGACCAGCAGATCAGTAGCCAAGTCAGATCATCCTAGCAAGGTCACACCACAGCACACTTTCTCAGCACACAAAGACCTCACCGAGGGATGTGTCTCTCCTGCCAGACGCTGACTTTCTTCGGTCAATCAATCAATCAATCATGTGCCATGCCGGAAATCGTGGGCGGTCATGATTCGCCATTTCACTCGATCACCAGAGTCGTGGATCAGCTCAGTGTTCCTGTCTCGTCCATGCCATGTGGCCAAGCCATCCAGGTATTTTCCTCTCGGTCTTCCTCTTGGTCTGTTCCCTTCGATCTTGCCAGCTGTCACTAAGTTCTCCAGTCCATTTCTTCTCATAACATGTCCAAAAAGTTTTGACTGTCTACGTCTAATTTCTCTAATCAATCTTCGATTTTCATTTGTCTCTTGTAGTACTTGGTCATTGGTTTTTCTATCTGTGCATGGTATTCTTTGCATTTTCCTTAGAAACCACATTTCTGCAGCCATCAGATGTTTTTCATCCTGACTGCACATTGTCCAAGTTTCACATCCATACAAAAGAACAGGCTCTATGTATCCCCTCAACACTCTTTTTCTCGTTTCAATTGACATCATTTTATTGGTCAGAATGTTTTTCATCTTGCTAAAGGCTACTTTCGCAATGGCGATTCTTGTTCTAATCTCTTCAAGGCATCTGCCATCAGATGTTATGACTGTTCCGAGATAATTGAACCGATTCACTTGTTGAAGAATATTCCCATTTACTTGTATATTACATTGTGGTACTTCGTTCTTCCTAGTGACGACCATAACCTGTGTCTTCCTACAATTTAATTCCAACCCCAGCTGCTCACTGTGTACAACAACAGCGTCTACTAATTGTTGCAGATCCTGTGCATTGTCTGCAATCAATACTGTATCATCTGCATATCTAATGTTATTTATGTTTCGTCCTCCAATGCTGATTCCATTTAGGTCTTCTACATTTCTGAAAATATTTTCACTGTATAGAGAAAAAAGATCTGGAGACATTACACATCCCTGCCTAACACCTCTCTTAATAGGTTGATATTGTCCTATTTCATTATCAATCCTTATTGCAGCTTGTTGTTTCCAATATATGTTTTTTATAAGTCTAATGTCTTGCCCATCAATTTGTAGATCTGCAAGCATATCCACAATGTTGACATGTCTAACTCTATCAAAAGCCTTTGTGTAGTCAATAAAGCAAAGATGTATATCCTTGTTTACTTCTAAAGCACGTTCAATAACTGTTCGCAGCATATACGCAGCATTTACTGTACCCTTTCCTTCTACAAACCCACATTGTTCTTCCCCTATTTCAGGTTGTATTTTCTTCCTCACTCTTTGCATGATAATTCGTAACAAAATCTTTGTGATGTGACTTATTATACTAATTGTTCTATGTTGATCACATTCTAAGGTTCCTGATTTCTTTGGGATTGCAATAAATACAGAATTATAATTATATAAATTATATAATTCAGAAGGTATATCTCCAGTATCATATAATGTGTTCAGCAGTCTAGTGACTTGCTCTAGTCCAAATTCTTCTAAAGCTTTAATCATTTCTGTTGTGATGTTATCTGCACCGGGGGCCTTGCCAGCTTTCATATGCTTAAGAACATTTTGAACCTCCATCTTTAAAATGTCTGGTCCTTCATTATTAAATCTAATAGCATACTGTTCCTCTCTGTTATCATTATACAGGTCTTTCACATAATCTGTCCATATATGTAGAATCTGATCTTTTTCTATTATGATTTTGCCATCTTTAGTTTTTAGACAGCCTGTTGGTGTACTTGTTCTTTTATTAGTAACTAGCTGACCCTGCCCGGCTTCGCCCAGACCCTGGAGGGGAGCATCTCATTTAATTCATATAAGTAGTCATATAAGTTCTCGTTCCCGTTACCGACTGTCTGTCTGTCTGTCTGTATGTCTGTCTTTCTGTCTGTCTGTCTGTCTGTCTGTCTGACCCGGCCCGGCGTCGCCCAGCTCCTGGTGTGAAGCATCTCATTTAATTTATATAAGTAGTCATATAAGTTCCTGTTCCCGACTGTCTATCTTTCTGTCTGTCTGTCTGTCTGTCTGTCTATCTGTCTGCCTGACCCTGTCCGGCTTCGCCCAGTCCCTGGTGGGGAGCATCTCATTTAATTCATATAAGTAGTCATATAAGTTCTCATTAAATTCATACAACAAAAAAAGTAACTTAAAAGAATGTCCTTCCACACACCATCCATTATTTTTAATGAAAACTCTTTCTAATCACCTGCATGACTACAGTAACTTCTTAAGCATAAAAAGATGAGTTACAATGTTATGCATTGTGCATTATTTTTATGAAAACTTTGAAAATGCCTTAAAGATTGTATCATTATTTATTATAACTCATATGCCGATACATAACTATGGACAAAGAGTTTATAAATCTTTGAAAACGATGCCACAATATGACTATAAGTTATACAGAAAAGTTATGCCCCTTGAAATAACTTTTACAGAGTTAGGTCCCCTGAGATATATGAAATTATAACTAAAAATGAAAAATGAAATAATATTGGGTAAGCAGCCGATTTCACACTAAATAAATATGACAGTGGTCTGCGCTGGAATGAAAGGAAGACGTGTAGAAAATTTCATCTCAATCGGATGGGCCGTTCGCGAGCGCATAAAGGACATAGGGACATACAGACGGACGGAGATCGCCTTTTATATATAAAGAAGTTCCTGAATTCTTTTGTGCACTAATTTGGTATTTTGACTGTTGTGTTGTTTTTCAATTTCTAAGCACTTTTCCTCAAGCCATGATTCTTTTGCCTTCCTACATAATATTCTGACTTGTCTGTGAATTTCTTAATATTTGGCAGGATTATTTTTGTTGAGTCTTCTTGTTTCCATTAAGTGTAAAATTTCCTCAGTCATCCATTTCTTACGACCCACCTTCTTTAATTTTGGAATAGTTGTTTCTGCAGTCACATTGATTGAATTCTTTAATATTTCCCATTGATAATGCACATCCTGGAATAGGATCTCTAGATCAGACAATATTTCAAATCTGTTCTGTACTTCTATGTTGAATTTGTTTTGTATTTCCTTGTCATTACTCAATGTACACAAGTCATATTTAGAGTTTCTTGTTATATACTTGACTTTCTTCAACTTTATCCTCAATGTTCCTGTGAGTAATCTGTGGTCACTATAACAATCAGCACTGGGAACTGTTTTTGCTAGTGTTAATGCGTTTCTAAATCTTCTGCTAATCAGAATGTAGTCAATCTGGTTTCTAATCCTGTTATCAGGACTCCTCCATGTCCATAATCTTCTAGGGTGTTGCTTGAACCAGGTGTTTCCTACAATCATTTCCTATTCTTTTGCCCACTCTACTAGTCTGTATTCTCTTTCATTTCTCTCTCCTAAACCATAGTTTCCTCCTGTGTATCTATCCCCTTGATTTCCTACTTTTGCATTGAAGTCCCCTATTATGATGTTTATTTCTGAATTTTTACATGTCTTTAAGGCAGACTATGTCATTATAAAATTCCTCTACACTATCTTCACTGGACTCTCCTGTTGGGGCATATACCTGAATAACATTTATGTTAAAAGGTCTGCCACTCAATTTAACTAGTAGAACTCTGTGCGACACGGCCCAATATCCCTGAACAGACGTTGATGTTTTCCGGTCCAAAGTTATTGCCACTCCCTTATGTCGATCTTCACCTCCAGAATAAATAATCTTAAAATCTTTATGTATCTTGATGCCTGCTCCTGTCCATCTCGTTTTGCACATATCTAATATATTAATTTTTTTCTCTTTGAATTTCTTGTGTTATGTTCTCTAATGTTCCGTCGTTGTTTAACGTCCTAACGTTCCATGTTCCTAATTTTAATGTCTCTGTCCTTGTCTTGCGATGATCAGTCTTTAAGCGAATCATAATAAACTAGGCACTTTCAAAGAGGTAGTTTGCCGTTGCTTTCCTCTATGGCAGTGACCATACTGGCCGGATGACCGCAATCATTGTCTCTCGAAAGAGATCTGCTTGCCGTCGCGAAACTCGAGACCATAACCAACAAATATCTGTCGGATGCCCTCAAAATTTCATCCACCACCTGCCTTCCGTGGCTTCTTTTGAACACTTCCAATAAACGAACACGAAATAACATCACATAATCCAAAGGAAAAACACTATCCACACGAATTCCACGGGAATTTCCATAGGAAATCCACAGAAAAACACTGAACAGAGACTCCCCTAAGAACAACGAGTCATCGCGTCGCCATTATACATGATCATCCGAAATAGATTCAATCTATAGTTTCACACTGATCATGGATCGGTTACACACTGCATACTATAGGTCCCTATAGTTCTTAAATGTACCAATCTCTGTACTGGTAAAATATGTATCACTGTTACTGGTAACACACTTGATCCTATCTATTGTCTATATTTTCTCAAACACAATGTCCCTTATAATATTCCACTGGACTCTACAACTCCATGTGAATGTTACGTTTAGTGTTCCTTTTTTAATCTTTAGTGTACATTTGATATGTGGTGTAAAAACGACCATCACCCATCCTAGGTGAACCTTATCACACAGGAATCGTTTATATGGTTTTACTCAACTGAGCCATGTTCTGGTGGACCCTCCTGATCATGGGCCCAGCATAAACACCATTGTATAAACGTTCTTCTCTGAAGTTATTCATCTTAGTGAAAATATTTACTGTTCATCTTGTGTTCTTCCTAACCGGAGTAGAACTTCATCAAAACCAGTGTAGAGCTTCCTCGTAACTGGCGGGGAACCTTATGCAACATTGCTTTTCTCCTGAATCACATCTACATTTTGTCATGACAGGTACGTGTATATTAAATTTAATTAATCCCACACACGGTAGATGTTTTCCAAATTCATACAGAGCTAGCGAAAACACCGTCTGTCTAGGCCAAACTCTCTTGTTTACAATCGCTGTAACAAGTTTGGTTTTTCCAATAGTCTTGGATCGATGTAGTGACTTCTTTTGATGTCAACACCAGATGGTCCCAAGGGCACACAATCGGTTTCCAACCTCACAAGAATATTTCCCTCCCCCTTTGTTCAACCAACTCACCAGTCTTCTCCCTTGTTTCGACAACCAAAATAAGCCAGCGCGTTTCCTGCATTCTCCCAATAGGGCCACAACAACATGCCGACATTTCGTTTGATGTAGGAGAATTATCAAGGACTCCAGACTGTTTTGTTTTCACCGCCTCCAGTAATAAACAACTTGCATCTGTGAATCAGACTGTCTTTGTTATCTGTATCATCTGAGTGTTAACTTAAAGTGATTCTGCGACATACTTCCACTCTTAAGAGAGTAGTCCATCTCACTCTTTTCCACTATAAGTTCTATCCAGATGATTTATTCCTCTTCTTCAGGAGCTGGGTGTCTTGAGAGGAAATCCGCTCCAACATTTTCCTTCCCAGGTATATACTCCACTGTGACCTGGTAGGGTTGAAGTAGCAACGACCACCGCATCAAACGGGCGTTGAGCTTCTGCGAAGTAGCCAGGAACATCAAGGGTCGATGATCCGACTGGACACGAAACTGAACTCCATACAAATAGCGCTGGAATATTTGCACGGCCAATACGAGAGACAAGCATTCTCTCTCGACGGTCAAATAATTCCTCTCAGCCTGGAGACGTTTCTTGCTTGCGTATGCCACAGGTTTCAAAACCGAAGCATCGTCTTTCCCTTCCTGTAACAAGGCTGCCCCAATTCCAATCCCACTCGCTTCCGTTCTCAACATAAATGGTTTGGAAAGGTCAGGGAGCTGTAACACAGGTTTGCTGACCAAGGCCTCCTTTAACTGACTATAGGCAGTCTCACATTCTGGGGTCCAAACGATTTGGTCCGGGAATCCCTTTTTCAAGGTTACTGTTAATGGAGCTCCCATTTCAGTAAAATGTGGGATAAATTTGTGGTAAAACCCACATAACGAGAGAAAGGATCGCACATCCTTCTTCGTTTTTGGCCTTGGAGCACTTCTGATTTTTTTCTAGGTTCTTTTCCTCTGGGACAATTTGTCCTGGAGTGATGGTGTGACCCAGAAATTCCAGAGTCTGGTAACCAATCATGCACTTGGTTGAGCGAGCAGTAAGCCCTGCTTCCTTGAGCCTATTGAAAACTCTCTCCAAGGATTGCAAATGGTCATCCAGGCTTTCACTGGAAATCAGAATATCATCCATGAATGATACAACGGACATATTCTGTAAGGGATCTAGTAAAGTCCTCATCATGCGCGTAAACAAACTAGGTGCATTGCTGAGTCCAAAGGGCATGACCTTGAAATCGTAGTGTCCACTGGGTGTACTGAAGGCCAGCAGGGGTCGAACCTCTGGTTTGACCGGAATCTGGTAATACCCTCGACTCAGATCCACCTTTGAGAAATACCTTGCCTTATGGAGCCTAGCGAATAACTGAGTTGGATTCGGCAAAGGTTCCACTTGAAATTGAGTATGACTGTTCAAGAGTCGATAGTCGATACACAACCGGTGTTCTCCACTTGGTTTGCGTAACAAAACCACCCCCGCATTGTATGGGGGTGTGGATGGCGCAATCACGTCATCCTCCAGCAGTTTCTGTATTTCTTCCTCCAGGGCCTTTTCTTTAGAGAATGGCACTGGGTAAACCTTTTGGCGATCAGGCTCCTGAGTGGTCAAGGTTATCTCGAACTCCACCAACCTCGTTCGTCCTGGTTTATCAGTCAGTATCTCCTTATGAGACTCGAGAACCTGGGTTATCTTTTCCCTCTCCTGGGAAGTCAGATCAGGGTTCACCTGCACATCCTTGTAGGTTGCCTGGTGTACCAGGGGATATTCCCTGCCCTCGTTGGTTCCCACTTCAGTCTCCACTGCAACTGCCATTGCCATGAGGTGGGCTGCTTTGTCTCCTGGTCTCTCCTCGTATTTCGGCAGGAGATTGATATGGAAAATCTTCGACTTTCCCCGGATCCGGATCTGATAGTTGGTTCTGGATATCACCCTTTCCATGGGAAATGGTCCTTGCCAACCTATCTCCAGTTTGTTGTTTCCCGTTGGGAGTAGAAACAAGACTTTGTCTCCCACCTCTAGAGATATGTCTTTAGACCTACGGTTGTAGTAAGCCGCAAGTCTTTTTCTGGCCTTTTTCAAGTTTTGATTCGCCAGAGTCCATCCTTTGTGAAGTTTTTCTTTCAGTTTCTCCACGTATTTATAGGAAGAGATCACTTCTTCTGACGTCCCCTCTTCAGTCCAACTCCTCAACATGGCTTCCAACGGTCCTTTGATTAGACGACCAAACAGTAAAGTCGCGGGTGGTAGCCATTGGGAACTTCCCGATAGGCAAAAAGTGCTGATGGGATATATTCATCCCACCTATCAGGTTTTTCCTGTGCCAGTTTCCGGAGCATTGTCATCAACGTGCCGTTGAAACGCTCAACTTGTCCATTTGCTTGAGGGTGGTAAGGGCTGGTATGTATGTGGTTAGAGTGGAACACTCTAACTACCTCCTCCATGAGTTTCCCACAAAACTGGGACCCATTGTCCGTCAGAATTTGATCAGGGAAGCCCAATCTGGTACAGGCCTCCACCAGTGCGTCCGCCACTCGTTTCGAGTCAATCGTGGTCAACGGTATGGCTTCACCCCACATTGTGCAGCAATCCACCATTGTGAGTATATACATGTTCCTCTTCCTAGTCCTAGGAATGGGACCCACGATATCGATGGCTACCCTCTCGAAAGGAGAGTTCATGATGGGCATCTCACCCAAGACCACAGGTGCTGTCCAGTGTTTCAGTGCCATGCTCTGGCACTCAGGGCATGACTTCACATACCGACGCACATCATCTGTCATTCCCGGCCAATAGTAATGGCAGTAAATTCGCTGCATCGTGGCGGCAATACCCATATGCCCACTAAATGAGATGGTATGCCCCATATGAAGAATTTGAGACCGGTGAGCCTTCTGAACCACCAACTGACCGTATAGGTTGTCTCCCCTTCCGGCTCTCCTGTAGAGTATCCTATTCTTCATGTAGTACTGCTCCCTTCCTGGTGGATCAGCACTTCTCTGCAGCTTCTTGTAGCAAGGACGTAAGGTTGCATCCTCACTCTGGGCAGTTCGCAGCTCCCCCGGCAGTGGGTTAGTCACAATTGCTTCTGCCTCTTCCGTTCTCGTCTGAGAGCAAGTCTGTATTGCTCCCAGATGGATTGGCTCCCTGGGCATTCCCAGAAAGACATACCGGCAACCGAGGATGACGGGAAAAATGGGATCGGTCAATACAGCGGCCTTGATTGTGCTGGTGACGTATCTCGACCGAATCTCCACTTTGGCAATGGGCAACTTCATGGCCACAGAACACTTCTGTGCAGGCTGTATCTCCATGGTCTCACCTGTGAATTGTTCTGGGTGTACCAGATCCACAGACATCACGGCCTCCCCGTCCAGTCCAGTTTCGTATAGACACTCAACTTGTTGACCGTTAATCTCTATTAATTCCATTACAGGTGGTTTATCCTGGTCTGGAGTCTCTTCCTTGGCCTCGACCTGTTCGGTGGGCTCCACCTTAGGTTTCCCTGGGCGTACGACGAAATGAGAATCTCCTGACTTTCCCCTGCAGTCAATAGCATTGTGCATGTTCGACTTGCAGTGTTTGCACAATTTCTCTGTCCTAGATTTTCTAGTGCCGGACTTGAGTGAGCTCTCCTGGTGGCGAGCTTCCTTGTTGACCTTGGCATTTTCAGTGACAACCCCCTTGGAAGTCACTTGACATGCTGCAAAGTGAGGGCTCTTAGCCTTCGATTTGCAGTCCCTCGTATTGTGAGAGGGTAACTTACAAATTGAACACCACTTCTCCGACCACGGTCGTTTTGGTGTAGAGCTCGAAGTGCTCCTGCTTCCCTCCCTCGTCTTCTCAGAACTATCCTCTGAAGTTTTTACATAAGGTTCCCCCTTCTTGGTTCCTGAGTTTTTGGTTTTCTTCCTGTCAGGTTTCTCCTGACTTTTGGTGTTGGTGGAAAGGTTTTCCCCTGCCTCCCCATGTACCTCGACGAACCGTTCTGCCAATTTCGTCACGATGTCAATACGTTCCGCCCCTTGTTGTCCCAGGAATGTCCTGAGAGTTTTCGACATTTGCTTCTTCAACTGGTCGACCACCATGAGCTCTTCCAGACTCTCATAGTCATGTGCAAATCCAGCCAAATCCATCCACTTATGGAGAAAGGATTTCAGACGCAGACTGTAGGCCGCAAACAGCTCTCCCGGTTCTCATTTCGCTTCTCGAAATTTTTTTCCGGTAGGTATGTGACGTAACCTCGAAACGTTTCAGCAGAGTCGTTTTAAACTCGTCGTAATTGTTCTCATGTCCTGGTTGCAGGCGAGAATAAACCTCGTAGCCGGTCCCGCGTAATCCCTGGGACAACTTAAGACACCATTTGTCACGATCCAGACCTATAGCAACCCACATGGCCTCGAAGCGTTGAAGGTACTTGTCAATCTTCTCTTTGTCTTCTTCGTAGACGGCTAGAGGGAACTTCATAGCATGGTAACTATGTCCACCAACTGGGGTTGAGCCAGGGAGAGAGGAACCTCCCACTGCCACCTCAGTTTCCCCACTAGATTGTCTCTTAATCTCGAGTTCCCGCATTCTGTACTCGTGCTCCCTTTTCTGAGCTTCTTGTTCAGCTTCCAATTTCTTAGCTGCTTGCTCAGCTTCAAGTCTCTTAGCTGCTTGCTCAGCTTCGAGTTTCTTAGCTGCTTGCTCAGCTTCAAGTTCCATCCTTCTAGTGGCTTGCTCAGTTTCAAGTTTCTTAGCTGCTTGCTCAGCTTCAAGTTTCTTAGCTGCCTGCTCAGCATCAAGTTTCTTAGCTGCCTGCTTAGCTTCAAGTTTCTTAGCTGCCTGCTCAGCTTCATGTTTCTTAGTTTCTAACTCCATCTTTCTCAATTCCTATCTCGGCCTTCCGATCTTCCCTTTCTGCTTGACGAAAATCCCTCTCCACCTCCTGTATGTAATTTGTTAGTGCAGAACCCGACAAACCCATTTCTTCCCCCTTTGCCCTTAGTTCTGCCACAGTTAGTTTAGGAGTGGCCATATTTCAGAGAGGTAAGTCAACAGGTTCAGTGCAAATTATCTTCAAAATAAATATATAGATATTTACTAATTAAAATTTATCTATATATTTACACCACACAGCAGAACACAACACAATCACGCAGTGACAAGAGTAGAATTAGGACCACAGACCTAAGTAGACGTGTGAAGTGTGAAAAGGCAAGATATGTGTCTTAACCTCTATCCACATTTACCCTAGCTGGATCCTCACTAATATGGTATCTCCGTCCTGTAACTAAAGATCCCGTGTCGAGAAATCCCGTGTCAAAAGATCCCCCCTGTCGAGAGATCCCGCTGTCCAAAGATCCCGTTTACAAAAGATCCCCCTTACAGGAGATCCCGCTCTCCAAGGATCCCGTTTACGAGAGATCCCGCTGTCAAAAGATCCCGTTTACGAGAGATCCCGCTGTCAAAAGATCCCGTTTACGAGAGATCCCGCTGTTAAAAGATCCCGTTTACGAGGGATCCCGCTGTCAAAAGATCCCGTTAACGAGCTGCCAATAATGTCGTGTATACGTTTAAAGTGTCGTCCCTGGAGTTGCTTGCTTGTGTTCGTTGGGTTGAGCTCCAACGCGAAATCCTGTATGTCGGATGAAGACATCCTGTTTTCCAACATCAGTGTGATGTCATACAGGACCTGAGGTTTGCGTGAGTATCCGTTGTCCCATGTCTGACTTATTGGTGTGCAGACTGGTGGTTCCTCGCCATACAGGCAGACACTCTCCGACTTCGGTGGAATCCCTGGAGTGAGGGGAATCAACACCCACATTGTATTTTAACCCCTTATCATTGTCCTGGAGAATCCACCATATTCCGTCCACCACACTCCCACAGTTTATGGACACCTCTTTCTTTCTCTCTCTCTCTCTCTCTCTCTCTCTCTCTCTCTCTCTCTCTCTCTCTCTCTCTCTCTCTATCTCTCTCTCTCTCTCTCTATCACTACTGGATCATGACCCCTCTCATTCTTCCCCAACGCAACATACTCAACAACTCTAGCTTCTAAAAATTAATAACAATTAATTTATTAAAAGAAGAGTGTAATGTATGTGCGAAGTGTATGCGAAGAATGTGTGTCGAATACTATAATGTGCGTAGAACCAGACCAGCAGATCAGTAGCCAAGTCAGATCATCCTAGCAAGGTCATACCACAGCACTCTATCTCAGCACACAAAGACCTCACCGAGCGACGTGTCTCTCCTGCCAGACGCTGACTTTCTTCGGTAGATACTTGGTAATCCATATACATGATCATCCGAAAAAGATTCAGTCTATAGTTTCACACTGATCATGGATCGGTTACACACTGCATACTATAGGTCCCTATAGTTCTTAAATGTACCAATCTCTGTACTGGGAAAATATGTATCACTGTTACTGATAACACACTTGATCCTATCTATTGTCTATATTGTCTCAAACACAATGTCCCTTATAATATTCCACTGGACTCTACAACTCCATGTGAATGTTACGTTTAGTGTTCTTTTTTAAATCTTTAGTGTTCATTTGATATGTGGTGTAAAAACGACCATCACCCATCCTAGGTGAACCTTATCACACAGGAATCGTTTATATGGTTTTACTCAACTGAGCCATGTTCTGGTGGACCCTCCTGATCATGGGCCCAGCATAAACACCATTGTATAAACGTTCTTCTCTGAAGTTATTCATCTTAGTAAAATTATTTACTGTTCATCTTGTGTTCTTCCTATCCGGAGTAGAACTTCATCAAAACCAGTGTAGAGCTTCCTCGTAACTGGCGGGGAACCTTATGCAACATTGCTTTTCTCCTGAATCACATCTACATTTTGCCATGACAGGTACGTGTATATTAAATTTAATTAATCCCGCACACGGTAGATGTTTTTCCAAATTCATACAGAGCTAGCGAAAACACCGTCCGTCTAGGCCAACTCTCTTGTTTACAATCGCTGTAACAAGTTTGGTTCTTCCAACAGTCTTGGGTCGTTCTAGTGACTTCTTTTGATGTCAACACCAGATGGTCCCAAGGGCACACAATCGGTTTCCAACCTCACAAGAATATTTATCTCCCCCTTGTTCAACCAACTCACCAGTCTTCTCCCTTGTTTCGACAACCAAAATAAGCCAGCGCGTTTCCTGCGTTCTCCCGATAGGGCCACAACAACATGTCGACATTTCGTTTGATGTAGGAGAATTCTCAAGGACTCCAGACTGTTTTCTCACCGCCTCCAGTAAGAAACAACTTGCATCTGTAAATCAGACTGTCTTTGTTATCTGTATCATCTGACTGTTAACTTACAGTGATTCTGCGACACCTGTGAAGATACAAAAGATCCAAGAGGATCTTGATTGTGGATTGACAATTATCTGCTGCGGGGTGAGTTTTGAATGAACCTTCATAGTTTAATTAGGAACATAGGAATATAATAGCTATGTCGTGCCCGAGAACAATAATGGAGGGGTATATGCCTGGGAAGAGAGGAAGTTAGTTAGTTAGTCGCGGTTCCAACTTCACAACAACGGGTCGTCCCCATTATGCGCCGTTCCTGTGCCAGTGAATATCACATAAAATGCTCCCCACTACCCAATGTGGTAAGTGGAAAAGACAGGAGTCTCGACAAACAACAGCCCACACAGATTCATTGTGCATAATGCCGCCGCCGGAATGTCAACACAATAGTCCCCCACGAAACATCAACTTTATCTCTGATGGAATCGGCAGCCATTTTCCCATCTGGATGTTTCCCACACAGTCCACGAAAATACAGTTCATCGTCGACGGCAGTGGCAGTCAACCAGAAGCCCAGCAGCCACGCATTTCTGCATAAGGCAAAAACCGGTCAACTCTGGGACATAGCCAAGTGCCATCGCTCCGAATATGCAGTCATGTTCCAAAATACCTCGGGCAGATTCAAAAGCATTTCACACGAAACTCACAGCTCACAGTGTCGCGCCACGCACTCACTCAGTAGCAGGGCGACGGAACCATAGCCTCCTTAGTCACCTCTTACGACATGCATGGTAGGCAACAGTGTTGCTATTCTTTGCTTCCCTTATGGGCCCCGGCAACAGACGGCAATGAGAGGAAGAGAGAGGATGAGGAAGGCCAAAGAGAAGATGGGTGCAGGATGTGGCGGATGATCTCCAGATAGGTGTATCTGAAGCGGGACATCTTGCTTATGATCGAGAGGTTTTCCGGAAGATTATGGGAGCAAGTTTCTGCAAAGGACATGCTACTGAATGAATGACCATTGTTCCATCTTGTTGTCTGATAATTGCTGGTGTTTTGTATCAGACTACAGTTACAGTGTTGGATGATTACCCATGCTGTGATGGAAGATCACTGGTACTGTGTTGGATGACTACCCATGCTGTGATGGAAGATCACTGGTACTGTGAAGGATGATCATGTGTATGCTTATTCATGGGGATGCCTATTTTTTTTTATTGCATCTAATCATGAATTTTATTTATTTGTGCATTGGCATTATTAATCAGATGTTGTTGTATCTTTTCAATTACATTATTCTGATTTCCTGTACACGGACCTGAACTTCTTCTGATATTTCTAAATCTTTTCTTTTCTTGTTAGCCGTAGAAATAGAATGAAATTCTCTCTGTCTTCTTATTCCTCTCTTCTTCTACGGCCCATGAGCAGTCGGCGTTGTGCTATTATCTCTATTATCTCTGTGCGGTTACACAAAGGTACCTATAAACTGTATATGTACCTTTGATGAACCGTAGCTTCACCAGTGACCCCTAGTCCTCTGCTTTTCTTCTGTTTCAATAGGATTTTAATTATGTTTCAAATTTAATGTCTTGTTTTTTTTCATTTTCAGATCCCGTGTACTTCACCCTTAATTGTGGCTACTAGGAAAACAAAAGTGAACGCCGAGTGTCGATTTTTCAATGATGAATGGGGAGTAAAGTACTTCTTCTTTGAAACAAAGGACCACAAAACCAGTTGCGTAATATGCAGCTGTTTTTAAAGAGTACAATCTTCGGCGTCACTACGAAACAAAACATCTATCATCATATTAAAAGTTTTCTGGAAAGTTACGCCCTGGGAAATATGAGTCCATTAAACGTGGCTTTGAAACACAAAGAAATCTCTTCACGAGAAAATTTGCTGAAAATGAATCTGTCACTCGTACAAGTTACAAAACAGTGCAAAGTTGGCAGAACGAGGAAAGCCGTTTACTGATGACAACTTCATCAAAGAGTGTATGATCGAAGCAGCAAATGACTTGTGTCCTAAGAAAGCAGATTTGTGTGGAACTATCAGCCTTTCGGCAAGTTCAGTTGTGCGGAGAATAGAAGAACTTGGAGAGAACATGGTGCTACAGAAACGAGAGAAAGTTAGGATCTTGTTGTGGTAATCTTTGGCGCTGGATGACTCTACTGACCTCTAGAGTACGTCACAACTTCTCGTGTTCATTCGTGGTGTCAATTTGGACTTTCAGATAAGGGAAGAGTTGGCGTCCGTTTGCAGCATGCATGGAACAACAACTGGGGAAGACATTTTCGTGGACGTGCAAACAATTTTGCAATACTATAAACTTCAGCGGAATCAGCTTCGAGGTGTTACAGTTGATGGAGGAAAAAACATATAGCTGGAGTGAGGAAGGGTCTGGTGGGGCAGATCAGGACTCATTTGGAAGATTTGCAAATCCGGGCGCTCTGTTCATACACTGCATCACACACTCTGTGGGAAGACTTAGATATTTATTGTGTACTGAAACCAGTCGTTTCTGCTGTGAACTTCATTCGGGAACATGCACTCAATCACCGTCAGTTCCGGTCTTTTCTTGAATAAATTGATTCTAAATTCTGTGACTTGCCTTATCACACATCAGTCAGGTGGCTCAGCTGCGGTACAGTCCTGCTCCGTTTTTACAAGCTCCGAAACGAAATAGATGTTTTCCTCACTGAAATAGATAGAGCTGATTCACAGCTGTCAGATCCTATCTGGCTGTAAAAGTTGTCATTTTTGGTTGACATGAATGAACTGAACTTGAAACTTCAGGGAAAAGTTTACCTCGTCTGTGATCTCTACAGAACCATCAAAGGATTTCGGAGAAAGCTGTCATTGTTGGAAGCACAACTGGAAGGAGAAAACCTTTCTCATTTTCACTGTTTCAAAGAGTTTGGAGAGATTTTCAGATCTTGACAGAATTGAGAGTGACATTCTTCTGTTCCAGAATCGGTTTGATTGTAACCTTGATGATGTGCCAGTTGAACTACCGTTGGAGCTCATTGATTTTCAAGCAAAAGACTTGTTGAAAGAGAAGCACAGAGAAGGAAAACTTGTTGAATTGTACCGCTGCTTACCTGATGTTGAGTTTCAGAAACTTAAGAAATGTGCCGCTGGTATGGCAGATGATATAGATATTATAGGGGAAAATGGACAAAAGACATTAGAAATATTGACTCACTTAAAGGAAAAAGCCCAACAGATGGGGCTGGTTCTCAACCAAGATAAGACAGAATATATGGTAATTTCAAGGAGAAGGAATGGCTAAAAACTCTCGCCACATACAAATAGATAATATGACCATTAAAAGAACGGAAACATACAAATACCTGTGTACAATCTTCAACTGCTCCAACATCATAAGGGAAAAAATACAATCTAGAATCAATTTTGGAAATAAGATATACTATGCACTATAACATCTATTAAAATCAAATGCGCTATCTCGTAACATCAAAATCGCAATATACAAAACACTGATCAGACCAGTTGTGCTGTATGGCTCTGAAACCTGGAGTACAACGAAAGGAAACGAAGCCTTGTTACAAACCTTTGAGAACAAAGTTTTAAGACGCATCTTTGGACCCATTAGGGTTACACAAAATGGAGAGTGGAAAAGAAGAAGTAACAAAAACATTTATGATCTGTTTAAGTCCCCGCTAATCACTGGTATCATGAAGGCTAATAGACTACAATGGCTGGGGCATATAGAAAGAATGGAAGATAATAGGGAAACAAAACTCGCTTACACTCAGGAAATAAATGACCGTAGACCACGAGGTAGACTGTCAAAGTCTTGCTTAGGGCAAGAATTATGGCTCGTATCTTGACAAGTGTGATACTAACTATGCTTATCAAATAACACGAGGCTAATAGCCGATAGCCTGTCTCTCTGGCTGTGGGGTTACAACACTTTCTCTCTGTAATCCCGTTTATCACGCAGAGTCTCGTAGGGGAGCGAGAGCTGAGGCGGTTCGACCCCCGCTCGTGACTTGCGGGATACTGAGCCGGCCGCTCAGAAAGCAATGGCAAACTACTGAGCGTAATCTTGCCAAGAGATCAACATACAGCTGAAAGATGCTGGTGTTGACAGCTAAGTCCTGTAAAAGGATATGCTAAAAAAAAAAAAAAAAAAAAAAAAATAGCCGATAATATAATTCGCGTTCTTTATTCGCGCACTGCACACATCAGAAACAATACCAGCTTCGCGCAATCACAATTCACAATATCCAATAGATTATAAATGCAAGCAATCAATACATCAATATAATAATACATCAGTTAGTTAGTTAGTTAGTTAGTTAGTTAGTTATTTAGTCCCCATATCATCCCCATGACACACGGAACTATCATAAAGAGAACTGGTTACTCGCATCAGAAGAAGAGGGTCCACATTTTTGGGGCATGCGGTGAGAAGGGGAAAGCTGGAGTATGTCGTCACAACAAGAAGGCTGGAGGGGAAGAGAGGCAGGGGGAGACAGAGAGCAAATGCTGAACAGTTTGAGATCGTGGAAATGAGGAAAATCGGTATCAGAAATGATTGGAAGCATGAGAGACAGAAGAATGTGGGCAGACATGATCACCAACGCCACACATCAGGGACTATAAGAAGAATAAACTTGTTCATTGGAAATCGTGTATGTACAACCTGTTGCCATCTGTTGTAGTTTGGGGCACACTTGAAGTGTTTAAAAAGTCGGTGTCTCTGGCATCGCATTATGACTTTCAGCTTTTGTATTGCCTAATGTGTCATCTAACTTCTACGCAGTTTTTTTTTTTTTATTTCGCATATCCTTTTACAGGACTTAGCTGTCAACAGCAGCATCCTTTCAGCTGTCTGTTGATTTCTTGGCAAGATTACGCTCAGTAGTTTGCCATTGCTTTCTGAGCAGCCGGCTCAGTTATCCCGCAAGTCACCAGCGGGGGACGAACCGCTCCCAGTTCTCGCCCGCTACGAGACTCTGCGTGATAAACGAGATTACGGAGAAAGTGGTGTAACCCCTCGGCCAGAGAGACCGGCTCTACGCAGTTAGAGAAACAAAAAATACATAATCTGTTCAGTGCAAAGTTTGTGACATGCCTTCTTTCTTGGACATCCGCACTCATACAATATATTCAGAACATTATAGGGTTTGGCGGCCTCTAACGGCCATATCAATTCCCCTTCAAGAGAAACTCAAATGAGCCAGATGCTTTCACAAATTTAAACATTACAGTTTCAACTACAGGAAAATTGAAGAATGCTTCTTAGTATTTGTACTATACGTTACAAGCAGATGTGCAGCATTCTATAAGTTTTTCTTGTATTCAAAGACTTGTATCTAGATTCTGATCGCAGATTTTAAGGAATCAAATATTTCTAACTATAAAATGATGCTTTGAAAATGAAATATTTAGGCTCTATAGCACACATCCATAAAATAGAAGGTTGCCTCCATTGGACTGAATCACGGGGATATTTTGCCCTGGCCATGCGGGTGTACGGGGGAATGAACAGGCTGATAGGCTAGCAGGGAATGCACCTCTTGGTGGTATCATTCCTATGGACAAGGGGGAGGTGGTCATGCACTTGTGGGACCCGGTGGAGAAGGCGGAGGAACAGATCGAAAACCCATATGTGGAAAGAATGAGATTGCGGGGGATCGGCAGGGGTTCTGGAAGAATCTCAAAACTGAGAAGGAACACCAGGAGACCATTTAATCAGTTAACGGTGGGAACTATTAGTAGTATGACTCTTCGCTGGCTGTTGAACGAGGAGACTGAGCACATATGGGCATGTCCTGAATGCAGTGATTCGGTTCTTGACTCAACTCAACTCAACTTACATCGTTGTTAGTGCGCTTGCCTACCAAGACAGCGGTCCGGTTTTTTTAAGTCCAAACAGCAGGTTTATCGACCAGGACAATTCTGGGGCCGATCCAGCCTGATTAAAATAAGTACCAACATTATTTAGAATTATCTAGAAATTATATGGGAGGTGAGTTGAGTTGATCCCTAAAGGACAGGCTTCTATCCAAAGTGATTCCCAAGTACTGCAGTCTGCTTTCTCTAATCATATTTCTACCATTTATCGAGAGGCTTGGGAGAGCTTTAACAATCCTATTGTTCAGTGAGCACCACTAGACCTTTATGGGTCTGAGCTGAAACTTAATAAATGTATATGCCGCGGTTGATTCTTTTGTTACAAAGGAAGGATGGGACTAGCTTATGGAGCTGGAGGACATCCCAGGCAGTCGGCTGCTCAATGTGCGATATGGCGACTTTAATGTACAAAACAGAGACTGGGACAATACCGGGGAAAACCGACAGGGAAATGCCCTTGCAGAAGCCATGGTGGATTCAGAAATAGTCTGCATAAACGATGGGAGGCCAACTAGAATGGGGATGAGACCTGGTGATGTAGACACGACTATTGACCTGGCATTTGTTGCTCAGTCGGCAGTATTGAATGTTAAATGGACTATCCTGTGTGATCATGGGAGTGATCATCTACCTTGTTCACTATTGATTTCTAAGTCCAAGAAGACCAACGCTGTTAGAGCATCTCAGCTCTTTAAATATGAGAGGGAATACACCCTTATGGGTCGTCACAGATAGAGGGCATGCAGTGTCACTAGCAAACCTACTTATGTGCAGCCTCCTTGGTGGACCTCCGAGGTAGAACGTGCATGGAAATCCAAGAGAGCACAATTAAACAGTGACAGAAAGTGCGGTGGACACCCCAAAGCTCACAAGAGGAAATGGAGAAAGCTTCGCAAAATAAAGAAAGCCAAGGTAGAGGAATTCAAGCGCTGTGCAACAGAGCCCATACGAGTAAAAAAGGAACACTTTATGAATGAGATTAGAGGAGATAAATCACAGGGAAATTTCTGCAAATTGCATAGACAGATGGAAAGGAAAGATCGTCCTGCCACAGTGGGTACAATATACAGAGATAGCGGTTCGCGTTTGACAATGGGCAAAGAGAAAGGGGAAGGTTTCCTGTTGAGATTTAGCACTGAAGATCAGAACGATGGGGACATCAGAGGCTAAGTTAGAAATCTATCTGGTACCATTAAAGATACCTACTGTGAGGATATCATTCAGCTAGACCTGGGGTCACCAAACGTTTTTCTCGGCGGGCCGGGAAACTGAAAAAATGACGAGCGCGGGCCGCATACTCATTCTGTACAATACTTGCACCGCCCTTCGTGGCGAAGGTTTTACGGACGCGGTTCGTAATTCCGTATACCCGCGTTCGAAACACAGATGCGCGCGATCTGACAGCAGACCGCATTGCGCTGGTTTTTTACGCTATGGTATGGGTATGGGTCGTTCAGAAAGCAATGGCAAACTACTGAACGTAAACTTGCCAAGACATCAACAACAGCAAAAAATGCTGGTGTTGACTGCCTACGTCCTGTAAAGGATATACAACTAACGTTAACAACATTTGCAAGCCAGAATGAACGGTCTGGGGAAAAAAAAGACGAATACCTAAGTTAATCATGGGTGAATGGCGTGCAATGCACACAAAAAACAAAGACAACCAACATATTTATTTACTACAAAAGGTTATCAAAGAAGGCAACGTTAGCAACAAAGATAGTTACATCAGACCTAGTGTGCACATATCCGAATCTCACAAACTAAGCAGCAAAAAGGTTAGTGAGATATGTGAAGCTGATATTTGGCTTTCAAGATTTCATCCATGTTTGGTTTGGAATTGCAGCATCCAATCTAGAGAACTGCTTTTAAATGTTCATCAGTCAATCTCGTTCGATGTATTGATTTCACATATCTCATTTTTGAAAATGTTTGCTCACAGACTTAAGCTGTTTCAAACACTGATACCACTTTTTTTTCATATCCTTTACAGGATATCGCTGTCAACATCAGTGTCTTTTAAATGATTGTTGATTTCTTGGCAAGATTACGCTCAGTAGTTTGCCATTGCTTTCTGAGCAACCGGCTCACATACCCCGTAAGTTACCGACGTGGAGAGAACCGCTACCAATTCTCGCTCACATAAAGTTTCTTACGAGAGTATGCGGGATTACAGAGACATTCGTGAAATCCCCAGACCAGGGAGACCGGCACTGATGCCATACCAGAGGCAGATTGCTTCAGTTTCGGAAACTCAACCTCAGCTAAGCAGCGGTAAAATTCAACACGTTATCCTTCTCTGTGCTTCTCTTTCAACGAGTCATTTGCTTGCAAATCAGTGAGCTTCAACTGTAGTTCAACTGGCACATCATCAAGGTTACAATCAAACGGATTCTGGAACAGAAGAATGTCACTTTCAATTCTGTCAAGATCTGAAAATCTCTCCAAACAAATGCTTCTTCACGTCACAAATAATTTTTTTTCGGACAATCGAGTTTGACATCTTCGTCGATTGTAACGCAAAGCTCTTTGAAACAGTGAAAATGAGAAAAGTTTTGAGAAAAGAGATTACCCTTTCCCTGAAGTTTCAAATTCAGATCATTCATGCTTGATGTGATGTCGACCAAAAATGACAACTTTGACAGCCAAGTAGGATCTGGCAGCTGTGGATCAGCTCTATTGTTTTCAGTGAGGAAAACGTCTATTTCGTTTCGGAGCTTGTAAAAACGAAACAGAACTTGATCACTTGATCACTGATGTGTGATAAGGCAAATCACAGAAGTCAGAATCAATTTCTTCAAGAAACGCCTTTAACTGACGGAGATTGAGTGCATATCGCTGAATGAAGTTCACAGCAGAAACGACTGGTTTCAGTACACAAGACATGTCTAAGTCTTTCCCCACAGAGTGCTTACTGGTGTATGATGCAGTGTATGAACAGAGCGCATGGAATTTGCAAATTTTCCAACTGAGTCCTGATCTGCACCATCAGACTCTTCCTCACTCCAGCCATGTTTTTCCTCCATCAAAGCTGATTCCACTGAAGGTTATAATTTGTGCACTTCCATTAAAATGTCTTTTCCTGTTGTTGTTCCTTGCATGCTGCAAACGGATGCCAACTCTTCCATTATCTGAAAGTCCAAATTGACACCCCAAATGAACACGAGAAGTTGTGACGTACTCGAGAGATCAGTAGACTCATACAGCGACAGAGAGTACCACTGCACTTTCCTAGTTTTCTCGCGTATCTGTAGCACTATGTTCTCTCCAAATTCTTCTGTTCTTCGCACAGCTGAACTTGCCGTTAGGCAGATAGTTCCAAACAAATCTGCTTTCTCAGGACATACGTCATTTGCTGCTTCCATAATACACTCTTTGATGAAGTTACCATCAACTGTTTTCCTCGTTCTGCAGTCTTATACACAATGTTGTAGCTTGTAAGAGTGACAGATTCTTTTTCAGCAAACTTTCTCGTGAAGAGATTTCTTTATGTTTCACAACCACGTTTCATGGACTCATATTTCTCAGAGCTTAACTTTTCAGAAAACGTTCAATACGTTGATAGATGTTTTGTTTCGTAATGACACCGAAGATTGTACTCTTTCCATATGGCAACACTTTATCTGCATATTACGTAAGTGGTGTTCCGGTCCATTTGTTTCCACAAAGAAGTACTTTACTCACCATTCTTCATTGAAAACGCGACACTCGCCGTCCACTTTTCTTTTCTTAGTAGCCATAATGAAGGGTGAAGTACACGAGATCTGAAAATGTAAACGACATTGAATTAGAAAAATAATTAAAGTTCTATTGACACACAAGAAAAGCAGGCGACTAGGGGTCACTGGTGAAGCTACGGCTCACCATAGGTACATATAAAGTTTATAGGTACTTTGGTAATAGAATATATCTCATAATAAGGTTTGTAAAATATATAAATAAGGCCGGCCTAAATAAACAGCCTAGAGCAGAGTTATTCAACCGGGGTTCCGAGAGTGGCAGTCAGGGGTTCCACGGAAACAGACCGAAATCGCCTAAATGCAACATGTCTGCCCATCTGGTTTATTACATAAAGTAGGACAGACACTTGGATCATCGCATAGAGTTTCTTTAGCAACGTAAACATTTGCGTAAGGATCCGCTCCAGCAGAAAGATTGAAAAACACTGGCCTAGCGACCAGCTCGATTAACACCTTGGCCGGGGAATTCCGAGCTGGGAATAATATTTTCGTAATAACACGAGGATTCTATGGCATTTTTATGCTATGTTTGCTGCTTTATTGCCTCTATTCACACTTGTAGTTCACTTACCTATCACTGTCTAACATAGAAATCCTTGTTACATACCTATTAAATGGATGACTGGCAAAAATAAGTAAGTATTTCTGGAGCATTGAACTTGTGTTGACAGTCGGACGCATCTGGGGGGAAGGACAGATGTGTGTGTGTGTGTGTGTGTGTGTGTGTGTTTTGTGTGTGTGTGTGTGTGTGTGTGTGTGTGTGTGTGTGTTTTGCTCTTGAAACCATGGTAATGTCAGAGCGTAGGCGGCGCTACAATGAGCCGGAGAAGGACTTGGGATGGTGCGAAATAAGTAAACATTACAATAAACAAGAACATCTAGATACAATAATTTATAATGGAAAATTATAAATTTAAGACACATAGTAGCCAGGAAGTCTCCGCTCGTGTGAATCAATCAATCAATCAATCAGGTCCCGTCTCCACATTGAAGGTTGGCTACAATGGATCTCTAACACTGTCTCTCGCCTTGACTGTTTATTATATCAGACTGATGTTCGTCCATCACTTGATGTTATCTTCCCACTTGTATCGTTGTCTACCTCTTGCTCGCTTGCCCTCAGCCTTGCCCTCCAGTATGGTTTTTATAAGAGTACCGTGTCTTTTAACGTGGCCGAAATATTGCATTTGCTTCCTCTTTGTTTCTTTCATCAGCTATCTCTTCATTCCCAGTTTTTCTAGAACCTCT